>RPFO01000436.1:2061132-2217477 GCA_009746045.1 Mesostigma viride | reverse complement strand
CCCTTGCGTTGCGCGGGGGTAAGTGTGCGTGCACTCGCCCCTTGCGTGCATGGTGTAGTACATGTGTGTTGCAGCCGCCCCTTGCGTGCACGCAGTGTATGTATACATGTGAGTGCAGCCGGCCCCTTGCGATGCATGTGTATGTACACCTCACTCGTGAGTGCAGCCGCCCCTTGCGGCGCGGTTGGATGTTACGGTTGTTCAGCCGGCCCTTGGCGTGCATGGTGGATTACGGTGTGTTGCAGGCTCCCTTGCGTACGCGGTGTGTGTGTAAGTGTGTGTTGCAGCCGCCTCCTGCTGCGCGGTGTGTGTAAGTGTGTTGTGCAGCCGCCCCTGCTTGCGCATGGTGTATGTACATGTGAGTGCAGCGGGCCCTTGCTTTGCGCGGTTGTATGTAATGAGAGTGCCGTCGCCCCAAGCGTGCATGGTTGTGTGTACGTGTGGTTGCAAGTTGCCCCTTGCGTGCGGCGGTGGATGTACGTGTGTGTGCAGCGGGCCCTTTGCGTGCATTGGTGGAGTGTACGTGTGTGTCAGGCGTCCCTTGCGTGCGCGGTGTGTGTGTAAGTGTGCGTGCAGCCGTCCCTTCCGGCCATGGTGTATGACATGTGTGTGGCAGCCGCCCCTTCCGTGCATGTGTGTGTTACGTGGTGGTGTGCAGGCCGCCCCTTCGCGGTGCAGGGTGTGTACGTGTGTGTGCAAACCGGCCCTGCGTGCGCGGTGTATGTACGTGTAAGTGCAGCTGCCCCTTGGCGTGCGCAGTGTATGTTAATGTAGTGGCAGTTGCCCCTTGCGTGCGCGGGTATGTACATGGTGTTTGCACACTCGCCCCTTGGTGCGCGGATGTAATGTACCGGTGTGTGTTGCAGCCGCCCCTGCGTGCTTTGTGTGTGTACATGTGAGTGCAGCTGTGGTTCCCTTCGTGCATTGGTGTGTTGTACGTGTGTGTGCAGTTTGCCCCTTGCGTGCGCGTTGTATGTGTACGTTTCTGTGGCATTGCCGGCCCTTGCGTGCAGTGATGTTAATGTGTTTGCATTCGCCCCTTGTGTGCATGGTTGTATTGTACGTGTGTGTGCAAGGCCCCTTGCGTGCATGTGTATTACATGTGTGTGCAGGTGCCCCGGTTGCTCTGCGCAGATGGATGTACGTGTGCAGTGCCGTCGCCCAAGCGTGCATGGTGTGGTACGTGTGTGTGCAGTTGCCCATTTGCGTGCGCGGTGGATGGTTGCGGTGTGCTGCAGCCGGCCCTTGCGTGCAATGGTGGATGTTTACTGTGTGTGCAGGCGGTTTCCCTTGCTGTGCGCGTGTGTGTGTAAGTGTGCGTGGCCTCGCCCTTGCGTGCATGGTGTATTGACACGTGTGTGCAGCCGCCCCTTGCGTGCATGGTGTTGTACATGTGGAGTTGCAGCGGCCCCTTGCGTGCATGGTGGATGGTACGTGTGTGTGCAGCGTCCCTTGCGTGCGCGGTGCCCTGTGTGTAAGTGTGCGTGCACTCGCCCTTGCGTGCATGGTGTATGTACATGTGTGTGCAGCCGCCCCTTGCGTGCGCAGTGTATGTATACATGTGAGTGCAGCCGGCCCCTTGCGTGCATGGTGTATGTACATGTGAGTGCAGCCGCCCCTTGCGTGCGCGGTGGATGTACGTTTGTGTGCAGCCGGCCCTTGCGTGCATGGTGGATGTACGTGTGTGTGCAGGCGTCCCTTGCGTACGCGGTGTGTGTGTAAGTGTGTGTGCAGCCGCCCCTTGCGTGCGCGGTGTGTGTAAGTGTGTGTGCAGCCGCCCCCTTGCGTGCATGGTGTATGTACATGTGAGTGCAGCGGGCCCCTTGCGTGCGCGGTGTATGTACATGAGAGTGCCGTCGCCCCAAGCGTGCATGGTGTGTGTACGTGTGTGTGCAGTTGCCCCTTGCGTGCGCGGTGGATGTACGTGTGTGTGCAGCCGGCCCTTGCGTGCATGGTGGATGTACGTGTGTGTGCAGGCGTCCCTTGCGTGCGCGGTGTGTGTGTAAGTGTGCGTGCAGCCGTCCCTTCCGTGCATGGTGTATGTACATGTGTGTGCAGCCGCCCCTTCCGTGCATGGTGTGTGTACGTGTGTGTGCAGCCGCCCCTTGCGTGCATGGTGTGTGTACGTGTGTGTGCAACCGGCCCTTGCGTGCGCGGTGTATGTACGTGTGAGTGCAGCTGCCCCTTGCGTGCGCAGTGTATGTACATGTGTGGGCAGTTGCCCTTGCGTGCGCGGTGTATGTACATGTGTTTGCACTCGCCCCTTGCGTGCGCGGTGTATGTACGTGTGTGTGCAGCCGCCCCTTGCGTGCTTTGTGTGTGTACATGTGAGTGCAGCTGTCCTTCCGTGCATGGTGTGTGTACGTGTGTGTGCAGTTGCCCCTTGCGTGCGCGTTGTATGTACGTTTCTGTGCATGCCGGCCCTTGCGTGCATGGTGTATGTACATGTGTTTGCATTCGCCCCTTGTGTGCATGGTGTATGTACGTGTGTGTGCAGCCGCCCCTTGCGTGCATGGTGTATGTACATGTGTGTGCAGTCGCCCCGTGCGTGCGCAGTGGATGTACGTGTGAGTGCCGTCGCCCCAAGCGTGCATGGTGTGTGTACGTGTGTGTGCAGTTGCCCCTTGCGTGCGCGGTGGATGTGCGTGTGTGTGCAGCCGGCCCTTGCGTGCATGGTGGATGTACGTGTGTGTGCAGGCGTCCCTTGCGTGCGCGGTGTGTGTGTAAGTGTGCGTGCACTCGCCCCTTGCGTGCATGGTGTATGTACACGTGTGTGCAGCCGCCCCTTGCGTGCATGGTGTATGTACATGTGAGTGCAGCCGGCCCCTTGCGTGCATGGTGGATGTACGTGTGTGTGCAGGCGTCCTTGCGTGCGCGGTGTGTGTGTAAGTGTGCGTGCACTCGCCCCTTGCGTGCATGGTGTATGTACACGTGTGTGCAGCCGCCCCTTGCGTGCGCAGTGTATGTATACATGTGAGTGCAGCCGGCCCCTTGCGTGCATGGTGTATGTACATGTGAGTGCAGCCGCCCCTTGCGTGCGCGGTGGATGTACGTTTGTGTGCAGCCGGCCCTTGCGTGCATGGTGGATGTACGTGTGTGTGCAGGCGTCCCTTGCGTACGCGGTGTGTGTGTAAGTGTGTGTGCAGCCGCCCCTTGCGTGCGCGGGTGTGTGTAAGTGTGTGTGCAGCCGCCCCTTGCGTGCATGGTGTATGTACATGTGAGTGCAGCCGGCCCCTTGCGTGCGCGGTGTATGTACATGTGAGTGCCGTCGCCCCAAGCGTGCATGGTGTGTGTACGTGTGTGTGCAGTTGCCCCTTGCGTGCGCGGTGGATGTACGTGTGTGTGCAGCCGGCCCTTGCGTGCATGGTGGATGTACGTGTGTCTGCAGGCGTCCCTTGCGTGCGCGATGTGTGTGTAAGTGTGCGTGCAGCCGTCCCTTCCGTGCATGGTGTATGTACATGTGTGTGCAGCCGCCCCTTCCGTGCATGGTGTGTGTACGTGTGTGTGCAGTTGCCCCTTGCGTGCATGGTGTGTGTACGTGTGTGTGCAACCGGCCCTTGCGTGCATGGTGTGTGTACGTGTGTGTGCAGTTGCCCCTTGCGTGCATGGTGGATGTACGTGTGTGTGCAGCCGCCCCTTGCGTGCGCGGTGTATGTACGTGTGTGTGCAGCCGCCCCTTGCGTGCATGGTGTGTGTACGTGTGTGTGCAACCGCCCCTTGCATGCGCGGTGTATGTACATGTGAGTGCAGCCGCTCCTTGCGTGCATGGTAGATGTACGTGTGTGTGCAGTCGCCCCTTGGGTGCGCGGTGTGTGTGTAAGTGTGCGTGCAGTCGCTCCTTGCGTGCGCGGTGGATGTACGTGTGTGTGCAGCCGCCCCTTGCGTGCTTTGTGTGTGTACATGTGAGTGCAGCTGTCCCTTCCGTGCATGGTGTGTGTACGTGTGTGTGCAGTTGCCCCTTGCGTGCGCGTTGTATGTACGTTTCTGTGCATGCCGGCCCTTGCGTGCATGGTGTATGTACATGTGTTTGCATTCGCCCTTGTGTGCATGGTGTATGTACGTGTGTGTGCAGCCGCCCCTTGCGTGCATGGTGTATGTACATGTGTGTGCAGTCGCCCCTTGCGTGCGCGGTGGATGTACGTGTGTGGGCAGCCGCCCCTTGCATGCGCGGTGGATGTACGTGTGTGTGCACTCGCCCCTTGCGTGCGCGGTGGATGTACGTGTGTGTGCAGCCGCCCCTTGCGTGCATGGTGTGTGTACGTGTGTGTGCAACCGCCCCTTGCATGCGCGGTGTATGTACATGTGAGTGCAGCCGCTCCTTGCGTGCATGGTAGATGTACGTGTGTGTGCAGTCGCCCCTTGGGTGCGCGGTGTGTGTGTAAGTGTGCGTGCACTCGCCCCTTGCGTGCATGGTGTATGTACACGTGTGTGCAGCCGCCCCTTGCGTGCATGGTGTATGTACATGTGAGTGCAGCCGGCCCCTTGCGTGCATGGTGTATGTACGTGTGTGTGCAGGCGTCCCTTGCGTGCGCGGTGTGTGTGTAAGTGTGCGTGCACTCGCCCCTTGCGTGCATGGTGTATGTACACGTGTGTGCAGCCGCCCCTTGCGTGCGCAGTGTATGTATACATGTGAGTGCAGCCGGCCCCTTGCGTGCATGGTGTATGTACATGTGAGTGCAGCCGCCCCTTGCGTGCGCGGTGGATGTACGTTTGTGTGCAGCCGGCCCTTGCGTGCATGGTGGATGTACGTGTGTGTGCAGGCGTCCCTTGCGTACGCGGTGTGTGTGTAAGTGTGTGTGCAGCCGCCCCTTGCGTGCGCGGTGTGTGTAAGTGTGTGTGCAGCCGCCCCTTGCGTGCATGGTGTATGTACATGTGAGTGCAGCCGGCCCCTTGCGTGCGCGGTGTATGTACATGTGAGTGCCGTCGCCCCAAGCGTGCATGGTGTGTGTACGTGTGTGTGCAGTTGCCCCTTGCGTGCGCGGTGTATGTACATGTGTGTGCAGCCGGCCCTTGCGTGCATGGTGGATGTACGTGTGTCTGCAGGCGTCCCTTGCGTGCGCGATGTGTGTGTAAGTGTGCGTGCAGCCGTCCCTTCCGTGCATGGTGTATGTACATGTGTGTGCAGCCGCCCCTTCCGTGCATGGTGTGTGTACGTGTGTGTGCAGTTGCCCCTTGCGTGCATGGTGTGTGTACGTGTGTGTGCAACCGGCCCTTGCGTGCATGGTGTGTGTACGTGTGTGTGCAGTTGCCCCTTGCGTGCATGGTGGATGTACGTGTGTGTGCAGCCGCCCCTTGCGTGCGCGGTGTATGTACGTGTGTGTGCAGCCGCCCCTTGCGTGCATGGTGTGTGTACGTGTGTGTGCAACCGCCCCTTGCATGCGCGGTGTATGTACATGTGAGTGCAGCCGCTCCTTGCGTGCATGGTAGATGTACGTGTGTGTGCAGTCGCCCCTTGGGTGCGCGGTGTGTGTGTAAGTGTGCGTGCAGTCGCTCCTTGCGTGCGCGGTGGATGTACGTGTGTGTGCAGCCGCCCCTTGCGTGCTTTGTGTGTGTACATGTGAGTGCAGCTGTCCCTTCCGTGCATGGTGTGTGTACGTGTGTGTGCAGTTGCCCCTTGCGTGCGCGTTGTATGTACGTTTCTGTGCATGCCGGCCCTTGCGTGCATGGTGTATGTACATGTGTTTGCATTCGCCCTTGTGTGCATGGTGTATGTACGTGTGTGTGCAGCCGCCCCTTGCGTGCATGGTGTATGTACATGTGTGTGCAGTCGCCCCTTGCGTGCGCGGTGGATGTACGTGTGTGGGCAGCCGCCCCTTGCATGCGCGGTGGATGTACGTGTGTGTGCACTCGCCCCTTGCGTGCGCGGTGGATGTACGTGTGTGTGCAGCCGCCCCTTGCGTGCATGGTGTGTGTACGTGTGTGTGCAACCGCCCCTTGCATGCGCGGTGTATGTACATGTGAGTGCAGCCGCTCCTTGCGTGCATGGTAGATGTACGTGTGTGTGCAGTCGCCCCTTGGGTGCGCGGTGTGTGTGTAAGTGTGCGTGCAGTCGCTCCTTGCGTGCGCGGTGGATGTACGTGTGTGGGCAGCCGCCCCTTGCATGCGCGGTGGATGTACGTGTGAGTTAGCATATTGGTGATGCAATATGCTAAGCATATCATACTTGAAGTGGCTTTCCAACGCCGTGCTAACGCCTCATTTGGACAAGGAACTTGAGAGTTATCAAGTCCCGAAGTAATGCCGCCGGACGCTACAGCAGTACCAGGACTAAGGACACGTGAGGGACAGGGCACGTGGCAGTGTTGGGTGAACCATCACACGTTACGTGTCACAGGACCGACTGTCACTAGGAGGTACTGTGGTCAATATTGGTTGATGGTACCAAGAATGTCACAGGACTTCAGGACTGGCAGTCCTGCAGGCCTGGGATGGACGGGTACTTGTCATGACGGATAAATCCAGAGCGTTACTGTCATTCATGGAAGGACAGACGTCCTGGATTGATGCAACCAAGGAAATTGACAGTGGCGGACCTGCCAAGGCGTGCAAGGCCTGGCAGCAATGGTGAGACCTAGAAAGGCTCGGACACAGCAGTGGCCAAGCGTCTTTTCCCAACACCGTCCGTGGGTACTGCCGCCTCAGGCTAGTGACCACAGGGTAGTGAGGCAACTGTGGTAAAGGTTAAAAGCCGCTGGTTGAAACCATGGCTCCATTCATCACATCTTGGGAAGACCAGAAACTCACTGATCCGCGTTCATCTAAATCGTATTACAGTCTGGTCGACGGATATGTCGAATTCGGACTCTGAAGCTAGGACAAACACCTTTGCGCGTGCAGCAACGGTAGCGGCGTCCAGTCCAGTACCCGCAGGAGGGCACGAGGACTCGGAGGAAGTGCGCCGAAATATTCGAGCGGTGTCGGCGCCGGGCGAGTACGTCCGAGGAGCAGCCGAGCAGCTGCTGAGATTTCGCGAGGACCTCGCGGAAATCATCAGAAGGCTGCCAGCGTCTTGGCGGGCTGGCCACACAAACGCATTCGCGTTTGAGCAGGTGGTCACTCTGCTTTTGCAGATAATTGCCATAAGCCTCGGGGGTGCCCGAGAGATAAACGACCTTGTCGCCAATCTCCGCCTTGGGGACGACTACACCGGCGTGCCAAACGTGGTGCAGGTCGCCCGGGACAGGCGGGAGGCCATCGTTCGTGGCAGTACGCAGGCGTTGGTGGCAGAGTGCCAGAATCTGGCGCACTCTGTCTTAGAGTTGACCAGAGGCGCTGCTGATCGTGTCTTCATTACTCTTAATCCCTTCTCCATCTACACTAGTCGGGATACTCCACATTCTCGCCGAGAGTTAAACCAGCTAAGTTTGACTGTCGACGTGGTTGGCGGTCGAGAGGTCTCAGCCGACGACGCCTTCTACGACTTCGTAGATCAGCCAGCAGGGGCGGTAGTACAGCCGGCCCAGAGGCGTCACGAGGGCGACGGCTCTCAGGAGGGCCGTGAGCAGGCGCAGCGGGACGAGCTTAATCGCTACCACATTGACGACAACGTTGGTTTAGGTGAGGCCATTTGCTGAGGTGGGGGCGTTCTCGCTGGATACGTGATTACGCGTATGGTTTGAGGCTTCCGGTGGTTATTAGGCCTGTGCCTACTCACGACGACCAGGGGCAGCCATTGAATCCGGTGGAGGGACCGTTCCACGAGCCAGCACCTGCACCGGTTGCAGGAGAAGCTTCGTCTGAAAACGAGGCTTGAGGGGGTGGAGGATAGGTGGAGAGTTTGCTGTTTTCTTGTTGCAAAGTTGGTCGCAGCCATTGTATATAATGCCTAGGAGGGCAAGCCGGGGTGCGGCGACATTCGAGGAGCAACGGGAGCGAACGGCAGAGGAGGACATCGCCAGAGAGGAAGGGGAGGCGATGGAGGAGAGGGGCGTGGAGGCGCCAGCTGGGCAACCTATCCCAGAGATGGACCCCAGAGCCGGGAGAACACACAAGCGGTGGCGTGATGGGCAAGCTGAGGCGGAGAAAGTCAAGCGTGCCAGGCGACCTACGGAGGCAGTGGTGCTCACAACGCCTGGTGAGGAGGACGCCATCGTCACCCCAGGTGTGCGTGCTGCAAAGCAAGCTGCTGTTCACGATAGGGTGTCTGGTATGTTGCCCGAGCGTTTGGAGGCTAGGATTGACCCTCCCCAGGCACCACCAGTGCGTGTGGGGAGTGTGTTGCCTGGCACCCGTCCATTTTCTGATGCTGTGACAGTCATGAATGGGCAGAAAGCGCTCAACCCTCCCTGAAGCAAGACAACCTGGATAAATGGCTTGATGACATGAAGCTAGTTGTGGGCTCTGTCGCAGCAGGTGTGGATATTGTCAGGGTGTTTCACTCTTCCACCGCAAACAAGGGGTCGTCTGAAAGGGTCAATGACATGGCTAGGCATGCTCTGAAAGAGGGGCACACTTGGCTGCAGTTCCTAGATGACATCAAGGAGGAGTTTTCTGACAGGGTTCACAATCTCACCATGGAAAAGAAGAGAGAATTTGATGAGTTTGAGATCAAGGGTGAGGTGGCTGCTGAGCTGGCCAGGTTTGAGTTGATCGTGGAGGCAGGCAAGAAGCAGGGCTTCAGTGTGACAGTCAGGGCAGCAGCAGACCACTTCTTTGATAAGATGGGCTTGTCAGAGGAAGGTAGGGCTACTGCTAGGCAGCTCTGTGATCTCACTGATGGCACCTGGGGGGCTCTGAAGCGTGTGATACTAAACTTCAGGACCCGGGTCCCTACCTGCAAGGGTATCAGTTCTCAGGGAGGGTCAGCGTCTCAGGCTAGCCAGGGCAAGAACCGTACCCCATCTGGGACACGGTATGGTAGCAGGAGAAGGAAGCAGGCCCAGAAGGAGCAGAACCAGGGTGGTGGAGGAGGTCAGCAGGGGAACCAGAATCAGGGGAACCAGTCTGGCAACCGTAACAGCCATCAGCAGGGTAAGGGTGGTGGCCAGGGGCAGAATAACAATCAGGCCTCAGGCAACCAGAACAAGCAGGACAGCAAGGCCCCAGGGGGAGGGTCTGGCAAGAGCAAGTGTTTTGCTTGTGGCAAGGAAGGTCACTGGAAGAGGGATTGCCCAAACAAGAAGAAGGGGCAGTCTGATCAGAAGTGACTAGTGAAGCAGTCCCGTGTACATAGTGAGACACCCTGTGGGGACACAGCTTCACATGTAAATAAATCTGGGCAGGGTGCCACCTCTGATCAGCACCAGGGGTGTACTGATGTTCTCATTCCACAAGATTGCATGCATGCTGCAGCACAACAATCCCCTCAACTGTCAACAGGTGGAGGGTCCCCAGACAGGGTTGGCTCTGGGAGCCTAGATGCTCTGCTGGGAGGGTCTGCTGGGTCCTCTGGATCCAAGATGCAGAAGGTGGATGTTGCGTCCTCACACGCAGGGCCCGTCCAGGCGTCTTCCCAGGTGCGTAATCTGGCTAGGCAACTGAGCTACACGGATGCTGGACGCAGGCTGCACAATATCTTTGGTCACACAGCCATGGCTGAGATGTTTGGTTGGAAGATTGGAGATGAGCCACTGAGGGAAGCATGCAGGGCTGCAGCTGAGCAATGTACTTGTAAGGAGAATGCTGCCAAGAAGCCAAGGTCCCATGCTAGGGAGCCTGCCAGGGAGAAGGGGGACATCCAGGTAGACGTCCAGCATATCAGGGGCTTATACATTTTGGTGGCAGTGGACAGATTTAGCAGGTACAGGCTGCTCCAGATTCTGCCAGATATGAAGGGGAATACCCTGCTGCTGGGCTTGCAGACTCTCTTACCAGGCTTTGGGGTGTACAAGACAGTACAGGCTGATATTCAGTTTGAGTGCCTACTGTCACAGCAGGAGCAACTGCCATGCAAGCTGCTGGTCACGCCCAGGGAGAGCCATGGACAGCAAGGTGCTGTGGAGAGATCCATCAGGGAGGTCAAGACCGTAGTGCTGGCAGAACCTAAGGTGCCACTGGTAGCATCTGCTTTGGAGAGGGCAGTGTGGACCAGGCAGGTGGAAGAACAGTTGAACCTCAGAATAAACTACTATTATGACGGGGTGGCTGTCAATCCTGTAGCACTGCAGTTTGGGATGCTAGCCCAGGAAGTGGTCCAGGCTTGCTTGAGGAAAGCAGACAGGGTGTTTGCTCAGTTGAGACGCAAGGATAGGGGCTGGAATGTGCTGAGGCCTCAGGTGGGGCTGAAGGTCAGAATGTGGAAGGAGCCATCAATGCAGGGCAAGAGGGGCAAGTGGCAGAACGGGGTGGTGACCTGTGTGGAAGATGCCAATCGTTCCTGCCTTGTGGCCTTGGAGAGTAATCCCAGGCATGTTTACAGGTTGAGCTGGGCCAACGTCAAGGAACGCAAGCCACATGCAATCTGGCCTGCAGACGGGCCTGGACCCCAGTGTTGGCTGGAGGGCCAGGTTAAGGACCAGGTAGTTGATGTGCCTGTCACTGACGTGGGAGGTGGCTATCCCTCTGATGATGATGAGGTGCAGGAGGCAACTGCATCACCTGTGGTGGAGCCAACGGGGGCTGGGCCTGCACCAGGGTCCAAGAGGCCACTCATGGCAGACATTGTCCGGTCGCTCATGTTCAACAAGCACAAGGATCCCAAGGTATCTAAGTTGACTGAATGGGGTTCTTGCTGGGCTGCTACCCTAGAAGTGGATACTAACTCAGAGGTGTCTATCATCAGGGTGGAGGATGCTCAGGGCCTGAAGGTGAATAAGGCTGGCTGCAGGGCAGTGAGTGACTTTACGGGCACTGTAACAATGAAGATCCTAGGGGAAGTGACTGTGCCTATCCTGGGTGTCCCCACTGCGTTCTGTGTGGTGGAAGGGTACCAGGGGCCTGCCATTTTGGGCCAGAATTTCTTGTGCATGCCAGGAGTGACTCTGTCAGCAGATGAGCTTGCACTAGAAGGTCACGGCAGTTTGCCCCTCCAGAGATATCACTACTCCAAGGGTCTAGCTGTGGCAGTCAAGGCTGTGAAGGGGCAGCAGAGTGTGGGGCCTGAAGGCAAGGAGCCCATTGCTGAGGACTTGTTGATCATCCCAACCACCCTAGATCCACGGGACTTGGGGGTGCACAAGTACCAGATTGCTGGTCACAGTCCTATTTCCTGGCACCAGTTGGTAGAGTTGATGCAAAGCCCCAAGATGGCTAAGGCATGGATTCTAGGGTTTGTCTCCAGTGGGCATGACTGGATAGTGTCTAACTGTGCTGAGCCTGTGGATGAGTTGCCCAGGGAGCATCAGTTGCTAAGGCTCTTGTTTGTGCTCAAGCTGAAGGAGATAGACGGTGTGCAGGTGCCACATGTGAGGCCAGTTGTGACTGAGTACCATGGCACGGGGGAGCTGACAGATGAGGAGTTGTATACGCCTGGGATGCTGCATGATACCTGGAGGATTGTTCTGTGTATATATCTGTCTTTCCTGGTCAAGGGCATTGCGTACAGCTCTGTGCTGATTGATTTCAAGAGGGCTTTTCTTAAAGGTGATGTGGAGCAGGCCAAGGAGACGTGGCGTGATATCCCTCCCTTCTTTGTAACAGTGCCCAAGGTGTGGAGAGCAGAGATCAAGTCAAAATATCTCAGAATACTCAAGGGTTTGGAGGGTCTCAGGTCCAGCCCTATCATCTGGAGAAAGAGCCTGGAAAAGTTTCTGAAAACTCACTGTGGCTTTACTGTGTCTCCAGTTGATCCTTGCTTGTTCCAGAGTACTCATGAAGGGTTGCCTGTGTTTGCATCTCTGCATGGAGATGACCTGCACCTTCTAGGGCCTCCTGAGTGGGTGGATTCAGTACTGTCCAAGATCCAGAAGAGGTTTGAGTTAGGAAAGGTCCAGCACATGAAGCAGGATGAGCCCATGGTGTTTTGTGGAATGCAGGCCACGCTGATCAAGAGGGCAGGTACTTGGTTTATCAAGATGGAGGGTGGCAACAACTATCCTCAGCAGATCATTGATGCCCTCCAGCAGCCCATTACCCAGGCCAGGTGTGCCACAATCAGGGGAATGTTGGCTTGGCTAGCTAGCATTTGTGCCCCAGATTTGTTGGTGCTGAGTAGGCTCACAGATGCTCAGCTGGTTGAGGTAGGGGCAGAGCAGGTGGTTGAGTCTGTCAGGAGCTCACCTCCACTCATACTGGCAGCTGTGGACTTGTACAAACCACTCAACATGGTGCTTTTTGTGGACAGTTCCATGGACAGCAGGAAGGTGACGGATGTCAGGGGTAGGGCAGCAGCACTCATTACACTACAACAGGAGCACACTTCTCTGGTCAGCTGGTACAGTAGGTTACAGAACAGGGTGACGCCCAGCAGTGACATTGCTGAGTGCAGGGCAATATGTGAGGGGCTACACACTGCTCTTTACCTCAGGGAGTTATTCTACCAGCTCTGTCAGGTAGCTTCCTGTAGCTTGCAGCTGCACACACTGGTCAAGACAGACAGCATGGGCATGGTGCAGTTTGTGCACAGACAGCTCGCCAGGAGCAGGGATCTGGATTATTTGTTGCTGAAGGAGATGTCTTACCTTGCTCATCTTGAACATGTGCCTGGTGTTGACAACCCAGCAGACGCCCTCACCAAGCTGGAGAGCAAGGCTGAGCTGCAATACCCTGTGCTCAAAGGGCTCATGTACCCCTTTTCTGGTGGGACTTGAAGTCCAGCCTTTGCCAGTTGGTGGCTGACCAGTGCTGTTGTCCCCAGGGGGGAGGGCAACAGGTAGCCTACCTGTCACCAAGCAGGTAGAAGGCTCAACAGGAGCAAGCTCTTCCTGTAAAGGATTAGCACAGTGGGATGCCTTTGGCCTCGGGCAGTTAGGCCATGACAGGGCAGGCCATGTTGAGAGTTCTTCCAGGTTGTTTGTATATATCTCTCTTGTTTAGTTTTCTTTAGCTGTGAATAAGTGACAACCTTGGATATTATGGTGTTGTAACCTGACAGTTGGGCCTTGCTGGTGCAGGCTGGTCCACTGGGAACACTCAACATTGGTTTTGGTGGATATTCTATAATAAAACATAATCATGTTGTATGCCAATCTCTCTTGTTGTCTGTCATGTGACCAGGTTAAGTTTAACCTGGGGTTCTGGGGTAGGGTTCGATTCCCTAGTTGAGCCACAGCCTGGTATGTATGACTCCTGGGCTTTAACACCCAGTGATGACATGGGCTCCCCATCAAGCAGTGGCACAGTGGTGTTGAAGTGGTTTCCATTGGTGAACATTTGGATGGATGATGCCTGGAACGCTCGGGGCGGGCGCCATGAAACGGGCGCCAGTGATAACTGGGAAGACCAGGAACTCACTGTAATACGTTTCCTGTAGTCAGGGCCTCTCATTCAGATATCCAGGATATGTTGCCTAAGGAATATTCAATATCCTCCTTTAAGCCCAAGCCAAGGTACAGTTGCAAAAGAAAGGGTTGGGGATGACCTGCAGGTCAAGTTAATGATCAGATGGCAGGGTTGAACCATAGATCCCTAAAAGAGGATACCATTAAGGTGGCAAAAGGGGTGCTCATGAGGCTTATTATAAGTCCAGGGTAACCAGGTGTCCATTTCACAAGGCAGCAAGGAATGGGTTGGTCATGGTGTGAAGCTTGCAGCTCCAAAACAAGAAAGGGTTGGAGTTAGCATATTGGTGATGCAATATGCTAAGCATATCATACTTGAAGTGGCCTTTCCAACGCCGTGCTAAACGCCTCATTTGGACAAGGAACTTGAGAGTTATCAAGTCCCGAAGTAATGCCGCCGGACGCTACAGCAGTACCAGGACTAAGGACACGTGAGGGACAGGGCACGTGGCAGTGTTGGGTGAACCATCACACGTTACGTGTCACAGGACCGACTGTCACTAGGAGGTACTGTGGTCAATATTGGTTGATGGTACCAAGAATGTCACAGGACTTCAGGACTGGCAGTCCTGCAGGCCTGGGATGGACGGGTACTTGTCATGACGGATAAATCCAGAGCGTTACTGTCATTCATGGAAGGACAGACGTCCTGGATTGATGCAACCAAGGAAATTGACAGTGGCGGACCTGCCAAGGCGTGCAAGGCCTGGCAGCAATGGTGAGACCTAGAAAGGCTCGGACACAGCAGTGGCCAAGCGTCTTTTCCCAACACCGTCCGTGGGTACTGCCGCCTCAGGCTAGTGACCACAGGGTAGTGAGGCAACTGTGGTAAAGGTTAAAAGCCGCTGGTTGAAACCATGGCTCCATTCATCACATCTTGGGAAGACCAGAAACTCACTGATCCGCGTTCATCTAAATGTGTGTGCAGCCGCCCCTTGCGTGCATGGTGTGTGTACGTGTGTGTGCAGCCGCCCCTTGCGTGCGCGGTGTGTGTAAGTGTGCGTGCAGTCGCTCCTTGCGTGCATGGTGTGTGTACATGTGTGTGCAGCGGCCCCTTCCGTGCATGGTGTGTGTACGTGTGTGTGCAGTTGCCCCTTGCGTGCACGGTGGATGTACGTGTGTGTGCAGCCGCCCCTTGCGTGCATGGTGTATGTACATGTGTGTGCAGCCGCCCCTTGCGTGCATGGTGTATGTACATGTGAGTGCAGCCGGCCCCTTGCGTGCATGGTGTATGTACATGTGAGTGCAGCCGGCCCTTGCGTGCGCGGTGGATGTACGTTTGTGTGCAGCCGTCCCTTCCGTGCATGGTGTGTGTACGTGTGTGTGCAGTTGCCCCTTGCGTGCGCGGTGGATGTACGTGTGTGTGCAGCCGGCCCTTGCGTGCATGGTGGATGTACGTGTGTGTGCAGCCGGCCCTTGCGTGCACGGTGTGTGTGTAAGTGTGCGTGCACTCGCCCCTTGCGTGCATGGTGTATGTACATGTGAGTGCAGCCGCTCCTTGCGTGCATGGTAGATGTACGTGTGTGTGCAGCCGCCCCTTGCGTGCGCGGTGTATGTACGTGTGTGTGCACTCGCCCTGTTAAAGGCATGTGTGATTATTATGGGGACTTAAATTAATAATTTGTAGGTGGTGAATCATTGCCAACTTAAGCGTCAGGAGCCAGGAAAATTATTTATTACGTCCATATGGTGTGGCTTTCCATGGCTACCTCAAGGTAGCATGAACATTGGTAATTATGGTAGGTGAGTGGTGGCGGCGGCCCTGGTATGCGCATGGGCCGACAATGGGTCGATAACGACAGCTGGTATGTTGGAACATGGTGCATGCGCATGCATGACTCGGTACGGCATGGTATGACATGCACATGACACAATACTATAATCTGGTGAAGATAGTGACCAATGGTCCTAGTGCCATTGTACAACTTGGCACATAGTCATAGTGTCCGTTCACGTAGGACAAATCCCACTTAGGTACTACTATCCGAGCATATCTATTTGTTAATTAGGGCTCGAATACAGTTGCCCGTATTATAGATTTCTGCACGGTCAGCATAATGGGCATATTCAAGACAGGATTCTTGACACCCTCCTTGCACATGATGCTGTCTATAAATACAAATGCTAGATCCTGGGCGAGGGTAGTCGGGTACCTAAGTGGATTCCCTCCTTACACGACACCCTGGTCTTGATATAAAACAGCAAGAAAAATGAAGGCAAGGTTGTGTAGCCCCATATTGTCACATGGAGTGCGCCACACGAGGGTGGAGCCAAACTGGAAACAGGCTCTTAAACTGTAAAGACTGGTTGCTCAGTGTTGAGGCTGGATGCAGACTGTAGCCGGTACTGGTTGATGCCAGGGTTGCAGCTGGAAACGTTGGGTACTGGTAGCTGCTGGTAAACCGGTGACGTCAGCTGTTGTGTGTGCACACACGATCTATGCTGTGTGTGGGTACAGTTTCTTGTGTGGTGCTGGTAGTGCTACTTTCACTTGTTTGCCAACAGGTTTTGGTGCAACTTACTGCAACTACTACAAGGTGAACTGTGACGTGAGGATGTAGAGCTGGTTGCTGGACTGCTACTTGCTAGCTAGACAAGTGCGTGCAGCTGACTGCAGCTACTATCTACTCTACGCCTGTGGTGGAGAGTCATGCATGTGCTGCTGGGTGCTACTACTTCTCCTTGCTGGCTAGGCAAGTGTGGGTAGCTGCCTGCATGGACTATGCAGTGTACTCTGTTCCTGCTGGTGTTGCCTGCTGTGCTTGTTGATGCCAGTGTGATGGTGCTGATGGGACTGTGCTGTTACTGCTGCCTACATTATGGGGCAACTGGTTGCTAGTGGGTGTCTAGTGCTGGCACGTGATAATGCAACTAGCTGTTGCTGCATGCTGCTAGTGGTGCCTGCAACTAGTTAAATGTGACTGAATTATAAAACTGCAACTAGTGCTGAAAACAACGTGGGGGTTAGTGAGCACCCTCCTTAGTGTGGTGTGCAGCTGTGTCAGCAGGCTGGCCTTGAGAGCAGGACCCAGGGAATGTTCCCTTTTTTCTTGGAAACTTGGAGCATGGCAGGCTCTGGGCTCTTGAAGTGATGACCGTTAAAAAAGAATTCCGGTTTAAAAGAATGCGCCCAAAAGAATGTTGATGCCACGCGAAATGGTGCCGGTACAAAAGAAAGACCGGTTCTCATGAAAAATTCTTGAGGTAAACAGCTCCGCCGATTTCTCGTCGATGCTCACAGCTCGCGCAGCTCAGTGGGAGCCCGTCAGTGACCCCGCGCCGATTGAACGCACTGCACTCGGCCAAAAATGTGCTGCCAGGTAAAAAATCACTGGCGCTGCCTGGAACCAGAGCCGGCACCTTTTGAGTGCCAGGCTTCAGTGCCGACGTCCCCATCACCGAGATGTTGGCGTTTGATCAGTTTCGGGCATATATAAGTATAAAAGCGTAGATCTGGCCTGCGCACCGGAGCTTGGGAAATTCTTGACGGATTTTAGCGACGGTAGGTGTCACCCCGAATATTTGGTGTTACCACACATTGAAGTAAGTCGATTGAAAGCCTTGAATTTCACGGTAGCATCTGCGCCATAATCATGGTCGTATCAAGTACAAGAATTCGACGAAGCTGCTCCGTATATGAAAATATAAACTATGATCAAGGCGCTCAATAAATGTGAGCTGCCGCTTAGAGGTTGGTTAATTCCGTTGAAAAATCTTGCCCCGGACCTCCGATGCCATGTTAAAGGCATGTGTGATTATTATGGGGACTTAAATTAATAATTTGTAGGTGGTGAATCATTGCCAACTTAAGCGTCAGGAGCCAGGAAAATTATTTATTACGTCCATATGGTGTGGCTTTCCATGGCTACCTCAAGGTAGCATGAACATTGGTAATTATGGTAGGTGAGTGGTGGCGGCGGCCCTGGTATGCGCATGGGCCGACAATGGGTCGATAACGACAGCTGGTATGTTGGAACATGGTGCATGCGCATGCATGACTCGGTACGGCATGGTATGACATGCACATGACACAATACTATAATCTGGTGAAGATAGTGACCAATGGTCCTAGTGCCATTGTACAACTTGGCACATAGTCATAGTGTCCGTTCACGTAGGACAAATCCCACTTAGGTACTACTATCCGAGCATATCTATTTGTTAATTAGGGCTCGAATACAGTTGCCCGTATTATAGATTTCTGCACGGTCAGCATAATGGGCATATTCAAGACAGGATTCTTGACACGCCCCTTGCGTGCGCGGTGGATGTACGTGTGTGTGCACTCGCCCCTTGCGTGCACGGTGGATGTACGTGTGTGTGCAGCCGCCCCTTGCGTGCATGGTGTGTGTACGTGTGTATGCAGCCGCCCCTTGCGTGCGCGGTGGATGTACGTGTGTGTGCAGTCGCTCCTTGCGTGCATGGTGTGTGTACGTGTGTGCGCATGCCGGCCCTTGCGTGCATGGTGTGTGTACGTGTGTGTGCAGTTGCCCCTTGCGTGCGCGGTGGATGTACGTGTGTGTGCAGCCGGCCCTTGCGTGCATGGTGGATGTACGTGTGTGTGCAGGCGTCCCTTGCGTGCGCGGTGTGTGTGTAAGTGTGCGTGCACTCGCCCCTTGCGTGCACGGTGGATGTACGTGTGTGTGCATGCCGGCCCTTGCGTGCATGGTGTGTGTACGTGTGTGTGCAGCCGCCCCTTGCGTGCGCGGTGGATGTACGTGTGTGTGCACTCGCCCCTTGCGTGCGCGGTGGATGTACGTGTGAGTGCAGCCGTCCCTTCCGTGCGTGGTGTATGTACGTGTGTGTGCAGCCGGCCCTTGCGTGCATGGTGTGTGTACATGTGTTTGCACTCGCCCCTTGCGTGCGCGGTGTATGTACGTGTGTGTGCAGCCGCCCCTTGCGTGCACGGTGGATGTACGTGTGTGTGCAGCCGCCCCTTGCGTGCATGGTGTGTGTACGTGTGTATGCAGCCGCCCCTTGCGTGCGCGGTGTATGTACGTGTGTGTGCAGTCGCTCCTTGCGTGCATGGTGTGTGTACGTGTGTGTGCATGCCGGCCCTTGCGTGCATGGTGTGTGTACGTGTGTGTGCAGCCGCCCCTTGCGTGTGTTGAAAGAACTAATGGGTTTGCCTTCTACAATGCTTGTGATTGAAACCCAAATGTGCCTGTCCTTGCAGGTACAGGCTATGGAGGATGGGAGCAAAGAGACAGAGACTCAGTTTGAGGCAGAATGATAGTGAGGAGTACCTTTGGCAAGGCTCCTCAGTTGTTTTATTAACTCGAGGAAAAAACACAGGCAGAAAACTGGAATGACCTGATTGGCTGGCTAGGAATGTGCCTAGGAATATTCTCATGTAATACTCAGGCCACCAATCAGGTTAGGTCAGTGTACAGGCTACCAATCAGATCTAGACAAGAAATAAATCTTATCTTGTAACTGCTGTACAGCCTTATCTTGTAACTGATGTACAGTCTTAACTTGTAACTGCTGCACAGTAATCTAACTATTTAATAAAAGATCTCTCTGTGTGTGATCTGATGATGATGAAGTAAATCTGGCGTGAACATATCAGCGCCACATCTGACATGCACAGTGTTCATGTCAATCAGTCAGCTGTCCTGTCATAGATTCTCATCTGACATGTCATAGGTCAGCTGACATAGACAGATTTGTCAGCTGCCTATAAGGATCCACTTGGCATAGGTACTAATCCCTGATTACTAAAACTGGCCACAACTTTCTCATTTGTAGGCCAAATCCAACGGGATAAAAAACAGTGGCTCCTGTACAAGAGCCTCTATCTATCTAGCCAGGTCAGGTGGGTACAAATACAAGGACCATGTCCTTGACAGCGTGCGCGGTGGATGTACATGTGTATGCAGTTGCCCCTTGCGTGCATGGTGTATGTACATGTGAGTGCAGCCGCCCCTTGCGTGCGCGGTGGATGTACGTGTGTGTGCAGCCGCCCCTTGCGTGCATGGTGTGTGTACGTGTGTGTGCAGCCGCCCCTTGCGTGCGCGGTGTATGTACGTGTGTGTGCAGTCGCTCCTTGCGTGCATGGTGTGTGTACGTGTGTGTGCAGCCGGCCCTTGCGTGCATGGTGTGTGTACATGTGTTTGCACTCGCCCCTTCCGTGCGCGGTGTATGTACGTGTGTGTGCAGCCGCCCCTTGCGTGCACGGTGGATGTACATGTGTGTGCAGCCGCCCCTTGCGTGCATGGTGTGTGTACGTGTGTATGCAGCCGCCCCTTGCGTGCGCGGTGTATGTACGTGTGTGTGCAGTCGCTCCTTGCGTGCATGGTGTGTGTACGTGTGTGTGCATGCCGGCCCTTGCGTGCATGGTGTGTGTACGTGTGTGTGCAGCCGCCCCTTGCGTGCGCGGTGGATGTACATGTGTATGCAGTTGCCCCTTGCGTGCATGGTGTATGTACATGTGAGTGCAGCCGCCCCTTGCGTGCGCGGTGGATGTACGTGTGTGTGCAGCCGCCCCTTGCGTGCATGGTGTGTGTACGTGTGTGTGCAGCCGCCCCTTGCGTGCGCGGTGTATGTACGTGTGTGTGCAGTCGCTCCTTGCGTGCATGGTGTGTGTACGTGTGTGTGCAGCCGCCCCTTGCGTGCGCGGTGTATGTACGTGTGTGTGCACTCGCCCCTTGCGTGCGCGGTGGATGTACGTGTGTGTGCACTCGCCCCTTGCGTGCACGGTGGATGTACGTGTGTGTGCAGCCGCCCCTTGCGTGCATGGTGTGTGTACGTGTGTATGCAGCCGCCCCTTGCGTGCGCGGTGGATGTACGTGTGTGTGCAGCCGCCCCTTGCGTGCATGGTGTGTGTACGTGTGTGTGCAGGCGTCCCTTGCGTGCGCGGTGTGTGTGTAAGTGTGCGTGCACTCGCCCCTTGCGTGCATGGTGTATGTACACGTGTGTGCAGCCGCCCCTTGCGTGCATGGTGTATGTACATCTGAGTGCAGCCGGCCCCTTGCGTGCGCGGTGGATGTACGTGTGTGTGCAGCCGCCCCTTGCGTGCGCGGTGGATGTACGTGTGTGTGCACTCGCCCCTTGCGTGCGCGGTGGATGTACGTGTGTGTGCACTCGCCCCTTGCGTGCACGGTGGATGTACGTGTGTGTGCAGCCGCCCCTTGCGTGCATGGTGTGTGTACGTGTGTATGCAGCCGCCCCTTGCGTGCGCGGTGTATGTACGTGTGTGTGCAGTCGCTCCTTGCGTGCATGGTGTGTGTACGTGTGTGTGCATGCCGGCCCTTGCGTGCATGGTGTGTGTACGTGTGTGTGCAGCCGCCCCTTGCGTGCGCGGTGGATGTACGTTTGTGTGCAGCCGTCCCTTCCGTGCGCGGTGTATGTACGTGTGTGTGCAGCCGCCCCTTGCGTGCGCGGTGGATGTACGTGTGCGTGCACTCGCCCCTTGCGTGCATGGTGTATGTACATCTGAGTGCAGCCGGCCCCTTGCGTGCGCGGTGGATGTACGTGTGTGTGCAGCCGCCCCTTGCGTGCGCGGTGGATGTACGTGTGTGTGCACTCGCCCCTTGCGTGCGCGGTGGATGTACGTGTGTGTGCACTCGCCCCTTGCGTGCACGGTGGATGTACGTGTGTGTGCAGCCGCCCCTTGCGTGCATGGTGTGTGTACGTGTGTATGCAGCCGCCCCTTGCGTGCGCGGTGTATGTACGTGTGTGTGCAGTCGCTCCTTGCGTGCATGGTGTGTGTACGTGTGTGTGCATGCCGGCCCTTGCGTGCATGGTGTGTGTACGTGTGTGTGCAGCCGCCCCTTGCGTGCGCGGTGGATGTACATGTGTATGCAGTTGCCCCTTGCGTGCCTGGTGTATGTACATGTGAGTGCAGCCGCCCCTTGCGTGCGCGGTGGATGTACGTGTGTGTGCAGCCGCCCCTTGCGTGCATGGTGTGTGTACGTGTGTGTGCAGGCGTCCCTTGCGTGCGCGGTGTGTGTGTAAGTGTGCGTGCACTCGCCCCTTGCGTGCATGGTGTATGTACACGTGTGTGCAGCCGCCCCTTGCGTGCATGGTGTATGTACATCTGAGTGCAGCCGGCCCCTTGCGTGCGCGGTGGATGTACGTGTGTGTGCAGCCGCCCCTTGCGTGCGCGGTGGATGTACGTGTGTGTGCACTCGCCCCTTGCGTGCGCGGTGGATGTACGTGTGTGTGCACTCGCCCCTTGCGTGCACGGTGGATGTACGTGTGTGTGCAGCCGCCCCTTGCGTGCATGGTGTGTGTACGTGTGTATGCAGCCGCCCCTTGCGTGCGCGGTGTATGTACGTGTGTGTGCAGTCGCTCCTTGCGTGCATGGTGTGTGTACGTGTGTGTGCAGTTGCCCCTTGCGTGCATGGTGTGTGTACGTGTGTGTGCAGCCGCCCCTTGCGTGCGCGGTGGATGTACGTTTGTGTGCAGCCGTCCCTTCCGTGCGCGGTGTGTGTGTAAGTGTGCGTGCACTCGCCCCTTGCGTGCATGGTGTATGTACACGTGTGTGCAGCCGCCCCTTGCGTGCATGGTGTGTGTACGTGTGTGTGCAGCCGCCCCTTGCGTGCGCGGTGGATGTACGTGTGTGTGCACTCGCCCCTTGCGTGCGCGGTGGATGTACGTGTGTGTGCACTCGCCCCTTGCGTGCGCGGTGGATGTACGTGTGAGTGCAGCCGGCCCTTCCGTGCGTGGTGTATGTACGTGTGTGTGCAGCCGGCCCTTGCGTGCATGGTGTGTGTACATGTGTTTGCACTCGCCCCTTGCGTGCGCGGTGTATGTACGTGTGTGTGCAGCCGCCCCTTGCGTGCACGGTGGATGTACGTGTGTGTGCAGCCGCCCCTTGCGTGCATGGTGTGTGTACGTGTGTATGCAGCCGCCCCTTGCGTGCGCGGTGTATGTACGTGTGTGTGCAGTCGCTCCTTGCGTGCATGGTGTGTGTACGTGTGTGTGCATGCCGGCCCTTGCGTGCATGGTGTGTGTACGTGTGTGTGCAGCCGCCCCTTGCGTGCGCGGTGGATGTACATGTGTATGCAGTTGCCCCTTGCGTGCATGGTGTATGTACATGTGAGTGCAGCCGCCCCTTGCGTGCGCGGTGGATGTACGTGTGTGTGCAGCCGCCCCTTGCGTGCATGGTGTGTGTACGTGTGTGTGCAGCCGCCCCTTGCGTGCGCGGTGTATGTACGTGTGTGTGCAGTCGCTCCTTGCGTGCATGGTGTGTGTACGTGTGTGTGCAGCCGGCCCTTGCGTGCATGGTGTGTGTACATGTGTTTGCACTCGCCCCTTGCGTGCGCGGTGTATGTACGTGTGTGTGCAGCCGCCCCTTGCGTGCACGGTGGATGTACGTGTGTGTGCAGCCGCCCCTTGCGTGCATGGTGTGTGTACGTGTGTATGCAGCCGCCCCTTGCGTGCGCGGTGTATGTACGTGTGTGTGCAGTCGCTCCTTGCGTGCATGGTGTGTGTACGTGTGTGTGCATGCCGGCCCTTGCGTGCATGGTGTGTGTACGTGTGTGTGCAGCCGCCCCTTGCGTGCGCGGTGGATGTACATGTGTATGCAGTTGCCCCTTGCGTGCATGGTGTATGTACATGTGAGTGCAGCCGCCCCTTGCGTGCGCGGTGGATGTACGTGTGTGTGCAGCCGCCCCTTGCGTGCATGGTGTGTGTACGTGTGTGTGCAGCCGCCCCTTGCGTGCGCGGTGTATGTACGTGTGTGTGCAGTCGCTCCTTGCGTGCATGGTGTGTGTACGTGTGTGTGCAGCCGCCCCTTGCGTGCGCGGTGTATGTACGTGTGTGTGCACTCGCCCCTTGCGTGCGCGGTGGATGTACGTGTGTGTGCACTCGCCCCTTGCGTGCACGGTGGATGTACGTGTGTGTGCAGCCGCCCCTTGCGTGCATGGTGTGTGTACGTGTGTATGCAGCCGCCCCTTGCGTGCGCGGTGGATGTACGTGTGTGTGCAGCCGCCCCTTGCGTGCATGGTGTGTGTACGTGTGTGTGCAGGCGTCCCTTGCGTGCGCGGTGTGTGTGTAAGTGTGCGTGCACTCGCCCCTTGCGTGCATGGTGGATGTACACGTGTGTGCAGCCGCCCCTTGCGTGCATGGTGTATGTACATCTGAGTGCAGCCGGCCCCTTGCGTGCGCGGTGGATGTACGTGTGTGTGCAGCCGCCCCTTGCGTGCGCGGTGGATGTACGTGTGTGTGCACTCGCCCCTTGCGTGCGCGGTGGATGTACGTGTGTGTGCACTCGCCCCTTGCGGGCACGGTGGATGTACGTGTGTGTGCAGCCGCCCCTTGCGTGCATGGTGTGTGTACGTGTGTATGCAGCCGCCCCTTGCGTGCGCGGTGTATGTACGTGTGTGTGCAGTCGCTCCTTGCGTGCATGGTGTGTGTACGTGTGTGTGCATGCCGGCCCTTGCGTGCATGGTGTGTGTACGTGTGTGTGCAGCCGCCCCTTGCGTGCGCGGTGGATGTACGTTTGTGTGCAGCCGTCCCTTCCGTGCGCGGTGTATGTACGTGTGTGTGCAGCCGCCCCTTGCGTGCGCGGTGGATGTACGTGTGCGTGCACTCGCCCCTTGCGTGCATGGTGTATGTACATCTGAGTGCAGCCGGCCCCTTGCGTGCGCGGTGGATGTACGTGTGTGTGCAGCCGCCCCTTGCGTGCGCGGTGGATGTACGTGTGTGTGCACTCGCCCCTTGCGTGCACGGTGGATGTACGTGTGTGTGCAGCCGCCCCTTGCGTGCATGGTGTGTGTACGTGTGTATGCAGCCGCCCCTTGCGTGCGCGGTGTATGTACGTGTGTGTGCAGTCGCTCCTTGCGTGCATGGTGTGTGTACGTGTGTGTGCATGCCGGCCCTTGCGTGCATGGTGTGTGTACGTGTGTGTGCAGCCGCCCCTTGCGTGCGCGGTGGATGTACATGTGTATGCAGTTGCCCCTTGCGTGCATGGTGTGTGTACGTGTGTATGCAGCCGCCCCTTGCGTGCGCGGTGTATGTACGTGTGTGTGCAGTCGCTCCTTGCGTGCATGGTGTGTGTACGTGTGTGTGCATGCCGGCCCTTGCGTGCATGGTGTGTGTACGTGTGTGTGCAGCCGCCCCTTGCGTGCGCGGTGGATGTACGTTTGTGTGCAGCCGTCCCTTCCGTGCGCGGTGTGTGTGTAAGTGTGCGTGCACTCGCCCCTTGCGTGCATGGTGTATGTACACGTGTGTGCAGCTGCCCCTTGCGTGCATGGTGTATGTACATGTGAGTGCAGCCGGTCCCCTTGCGTGCATGGTGTATGTACATGTGAGTGCAGCCGTCCCTTCCGTGCATGGTGTGTGTACGTGTGTGTGCAGTTGCCCCTTGCGTGCGCGGTGGATGTACGTGTGTGTGCAGGCGTCCCTTGCGTGCGCGGTGTGTGTGTAAGTGTGCGTGCACTCGCCCCTTGCGTGCATGGTGTATGTACACGTGTGTGCAGCCGCCCTTGCGTGCATGGTGTATGTACATGTGAGTGCAGCCGGCCCCTTGCGTGCACGGTGGATGTACGTGTGTGTGCAGCCGCCCCTTGCGTGCATGGTGTGTGTACGTGTGTATGCAGCCGCCCCTTGCGTGCGCGGTGTATGTACGTGTGTGTGCAGTCGCTCCTTGCGTGCATGGTGTGTGTACGTGTGTGTGCATGCCGGCCCTTGCGTGCATGGTGTGTGTACGTGTGTGTGCAGCCGCCCCTTGCGTGCGCGGTGGATGTACATGTGTATGCAGTTGCCCCTTGCGTGCCTGGTGTATGTACATGTGAGTGCAGCCGCCCCTTGCGTGCGCGGTGGATGTACGTGTGTGTGCAGCCGCCCCTTGCGTGCATGGTGTGTGTACGTGTGTGTGCAGGCGTCCCTTGCGTGCGCGGTGTGTGTGTAAGTGTGCGTGCACTCGCCCCTTGCGTGCATGGTGTATGTACACGTGTGTGCAGCCGCCCCTTGCGTGCATGGTGTATGTACATCTGAGTGCAGCCGGCCCCTTGCGTGCGCGGTGGATGTACGTGTGTGTGCAGCCGCCCCTTGCGTGCGCGGTGGATGTACGTGTGTGTGCACTCGCCCCTTGCGTGCGCGGTGGATGTACGTGTGTGTGCACTCGCCCCTTGCGTGCACGGTGGATGTACGTGTGTGTGCAGCCGCCCCTTGCGTGCATGGTGTGTGTACGTGTGTATGCAGCCGCCCCTTGCGTGCATGGTGTGTGTACGTGTGTGCGCATGCCGGCCCTTGCGTGCATGGTGTGTGTACGTGTGTGTGCATGCCGGCCCTTGCGTGCGCGGTGGATGTACGTGTGTGTGCAGCCGGCCCTTGCGTGCGCGGTGGATGTACGTGTGTGTGCAGGCGTCCCTTCCGTGCGCGGTGTATGTACGTGTGTGTGCAGCCGCCCCTTGCGTGCGCGGTGGATGTACGTGTGTGTGCACTCGCCCCTTGCGTGCGCGGTGGATGTACGTGTGTGTGCAGCCGCCCCTTGCGTGCGCGGTGGATGTACGTGTGAGTGCAGCCGTCCCTTCCGTGCGTGGTGTATGTACGTGTGTGTGCAGCCGGCCCTTGCGTGCATGGTGTGTGTACATGTGTTTGCACTCGCCCCTTGCGTGCGCGGTGTATGTACGTGTGTGTGCAGCCGCCCCTTGCGTGCACGGTGGATGTACGTGTGTGTGCAGCCGCCCCTTGCGTGCATGGTGTGTGTACGTGTGTATGCAGCCGCCCCTTGCGTGCGCGGTGGATATCCAGTGTTTACATAGTGAAGGGGGGGGGGGTGACCTGTGCCAGAAATATATTTTTACAAATTCTTTCTAGAAGCTAGCGGCGAGTACCCTGACCCTAATGCACCATGTAGCACAAGATAATACGAGCATTAGCTCACAAAGTACGTGTGTGTGCAGTCGCTCCTTGCGTGCATGGTGTGTGTACGTGTGTGTGCATGCCGGCCCTTGCGTGCATGGTGTGTGTACGTGTGTGTGCAGCCGCCCCTTGCGTGCGCGGTGGATGTACATGTGTATGCAGTTGCCCCTTGCGTGCATGGTGTATGTACATGTGAGTGCAGCCGGCCCTTGCGTGCGCGGTGGATGTACGTGTGTGTGCAGCCGCCCCTTGCGTGCATGGTGTGTGTACGTGTGTGTGCAGCCGCCCCTTGCGTGCGCGGTGTATGTACGTTTGTGTGCAGCCGTCCCTTCCGTGCGCGGTGTGTGTACGTGTGTGCGCATGCCGGCCCTTGCGTGCATGGTGTGTATCCAATTGCTGCTTTAGTTCCATTGGAGTGAGGGGCTGCCAGAGAAACATGTTTATTACAAATACGTGTTAGGCACACGTCCAAGCCATTAGCTAACCTAAGAATCTGCAGTTTCTAAGCTAACTAGGCCACACAACAAGGGCCGAAACATCATACCAGTCATAAGGACCTGGGCCAGTCAAGAGGACCTGGGCTTTGTAACATCCGTCTGGCAGCAAGGGTGGGTGGGTGGGAGCTGCAAAGAGGAGTGGTTGTTGCCCCGCCACAACCCTAAGTATCCACCGTCTACCTAGTCGTAGGTGGGGTGACGGACGCCAGCCCACTGACCAACAGGCCAGTGGCGCCGCGCCGTCCCCGGTCCACAGGACTGCCCCCGGTCCACAACACAAATTGGACCCGGTCCACAGTACCGTCCCCGGTACCCCCCCCCACAACACCGTACCCCCCCCCCTAGTACTGGCTACCTAGTCAGACCTGTCTACTGCGGCCTCCCCTCCCCCTTTGAGACTTCCGCAGGTCATAGATAGAACGAGCGTGAGCTCACAAAATCCAATTGCTGCTTTAGTTCCATTGGAGTGAGGGGCTGCCAGAGAAACATGTTTATTACAAATACGTGTTAGGCACACGTCCAAGCCATTAGCTAACCTAAGAATCTGCAGTTTCTAAGCTAACTAGGCCACACAACAAGGGCCGAAACATCATACCAGTCATAAGGACCTGGGCCAGTCAAGAGGACCTGGGCTTTGTAACATCCCGCACCCACTACCTGGCCACTTGGCCGCAAGCTGTCGTATGGCCCAGACTTCTCGTCGCCCCCTTGTCCCCTGCCGCTACCAGTGCTTCATTAACCAGGCGGCAATACAAGGGGGAAGCCAAAAGTATCCCCGTAGGGACCCCCCACTGCGGGGGGGTTCTCACCCATGTGGGCACTGCCCTCGGCAGCCACCCCTGCAGGCTCGGCAATTCTTTGTACACCTTTCTTCACAGGCATAGCACCCCCGGCACCCCAATGACGCAGCTGCGTCTGGGATCCGCTATCGCCCCGCCCTAACATCCTTCCCCTTCCCCGCTGTGCACCGTCAGTCCCAACAACTCGTCCCCGCTTAAATTACGCGGCAACGACCCCACCATTCCGCGCTGGCCGCCGGCCGCTGTCGCCTCACTTGGCACGAGGAAATGTTAGGCTGTTTAGGGTGCTGCCCCCCTGGCGCTGGGCTGCAGCCACCCCGCTCCTATGCTGGCCTGGGGGCTCGATTCCCCCTTCTTCCCATGCTCGTATAGCGCGCTCATGCACTATTCTTGACGATATTCATTAGCCAGGCCCAGCACATACGATACACCACGAACTTGCCTGCGGCGTATTCCCCCTCCGCCTGTAGCTGTTGCCACCCTAGCACCACGACTGCCCCGCTTTAGTTGTCCGATCAAGAGTCACTCCCGCGTCTATCCAGACCCCTCCCGCGAGCCCGGGGTGGCGAGTACAACGCAGCAGAAATAAAACAATCTGGCACTGGCAGCTACCGCCTGCACTTCGAACGGCAAGTTATTGGGGTGCTGCCGACCCCCGTCGCGCAGCCGTCATAACCTTAAATAAACCAGGCCCCCGAATAATAATTCGGAGGCCGGTAGCTGTGATTTACATTCGGCACCGCCATAGCAGTGCACACACGCCGTCAGTGGGCCGTCGACACAGCTGCAAAGAGGAGTGGTTGTTGCCCCGCCACAACCCTAAGTATCCACCGTCTACCTAGTCGTAGGTGGGGTGACGGACGCCAGCCCACTGACCAACAGGCCAGTGGCGCCGCGCCGTCCCCGGTCCACAGGACTGCCCCCGGTCCACAACACAAATTGGACCCGGTCCACAGTACCGTCCCCGGTACCCCCCCCCCACAACACCGTACCCCCCCCCCCTAGTACTGGCTACCTAGTCAGACCTGTCTACTGCGGCCTCCCCTCCCCCTTTGAGACTTCCGCAGGTCATAGATAGAACGAGCGTGAGCTCACAAAGTACGTGTGTGTGCAGTTGCCCCTTGCGTGCGCGGTGGATGTACGTGTGTGTGCAGCCGGCCCTTGCGTGCATGGTGGATGTACGTGTGTGTGCAGGCGTCCCTTGCGTGCGCGGTGTGTGTGTAAGTGTGCGTGCACTCGCCCCTTGCGTGCATGGTGTATGTACACGTGTGTGCAGCCGCCCCTTGCGTGCATGGTGTATGTACATGTGAGTGCAGCCGGCCCCTTGCGTGCATGGTGTATGTACATGTGAGTGCAGCCGTCCCTTCCGTGCATGGTGTGTGTACGTGTGTGTGCAGTTGCCCCTTGCGTGCGCGGTGGATGTACGTGTGTGTGCATGCCGGCCCTTGCGTGCATGGTGTGTGTACGTGTGTGTGCAGCCGCCCCTTGCGTGCGCGGTGGATGTACATGTGTATGCAGTTGCCCCTTGCGTGCCTGGTGTATGTACATGTGAGTGCAGCCGCCCCTTGCGTGCGCGGTGGATGTACGTGTGTGTGCAGCCGCCCCTTGCGTGCATGGTGTGTGTACGTGTGTGTGCAGGCGTCCCTTGCGTGCGCGGTGTGTGTGTAAGTGTGCGTGCACTCGCCCCTTGCGTGCATGGTGTATGTACACGTGTGTGCAGCCGCCCCTTGCGTGCATGGTGTATGTACATCTGAGTGCAGCCGGCCCCTTGCGTGCGCGGTGGATGTACGTGTGTGTGCAGCCGCCCCTTGCGTGCGCGGTGGATGTACGTGTGTGTGCACTCGCCCCTTGCGTGCGCGGTGGATGTACGTGTGTGTGCACTCGCCCCTTGCGTGCACGGTGGATGTACGTGTGTGTGCAGCCGCCCCTTGCGTGCATGGTGTGTGTACGTGTGTATGCAGCCGCCCCTTGCGTGCGCGGTGTATGTACGTGTGTGTGCAGTCGCTCCTTGCGTGCATGGTGTGTGTACGTGTGTGTGCATGCCGGCCCTTGCGTGCATGGTGTGTGTACGTGTGTGTGCAGCCGCCCCTTGCGTGCGCGGTGGATGTACGTTTGTGTGCAGCCGTCCCTTCCGTGCGCGGTGTGTGTGTAAGTGTGCGTGCACTCGCCCCTTGCGTGCATGGTGTATGTACACGTGTGTGCAGCCGCCCCTTGCGTGTCTGGTGTGTGTACGTGTGTATGCAGCCGCCCCTTGCGTGCGCGGTGGATGTACGTGTGTGTGCAGCCGCCCCTTGCGTGCATGGTGTGTGTACGTGTGTGTGCAGGCGTCCCTTGCGTGCGCGGTGTGTGTGTAAGTGTGCGTGCACTCGCCCCTTGCGTGCATGGTGTATGTACACGTGTGTGCAGCCGCCCCTTGCGTGCATGGTGTGTGTACGTGTGTGTGCAGGCGTCCCTTGCGTGCGCGGTGTGTGTGTAAGTGTGCGTGCACTCGCCCCTTGCGTGCATGGTGTATGTACGTGTGTGTGCAGCCGCCCCTTGCGTGCATGGTGTATGTACATCTGAGTGCAGCCGGCCCCTTGCGTGCGCGGTGGATGTACGTGTGTGTGCAGCCGCCCCTTGCGTGCGCGGTGGATGTACGTGTGTGTGCACTCGCCCCTTGCGTGCGCGGTGTATGTACGTGTGTGTGCAGTCGCTCCTTGCGTGCATGGTGTGTGTACGTGTGTGTGCATGCCGGCCCTTGCGTGCATGGTGTGTGTACGTGTGTGTGCAGCCGCCCCTTGCGTGCGCGGTGGATGTACGTTTGTGTGCAGCCGTCCCTTCCGTGCGCGGTGTATGTACGTGTGTGTGCAGCCGCCCCTTGCGTGCGCGGTGGATGTACGTGTGTGTGCAGCCGGCCCTTGCGTGCATGGTGTATGTACATCTGAGTGCAGCCGGCCCCTTGCGTGCGCGGTGGATGTACGTGTGTGTGCAGCCGCCCCTTGCGTGCGCGGTGGATGTACGTGTGTGTGCACTCGCCCCTTGCGTGCGCGGTGGATGTACGTGTGTGTGCACTCGCCCCTTGCGTGCACGGTGGATGTACGTGTGTGTGCAGCCGCCCCTTGCGTGCATGGTGTGTGTACGTGTGTATGCAGCCGCCCCTTGCGTGCGCGGTGTATGTACGTGTGTGTGCAGTCGCTCCTTGCGTGCATGGTGTGTGTACGTGTGTGTGCATGCCGGCCCTTGCGTGCATGGTGTGTGTACGTGTGTGTGCAGCCGCCCCTTGCGTGCGCGGTGGATGTACATGTGTATGCAGTTGCCCCTTGCGTGCCTGGTGTATGTACATGTGAGTGCAGCCGCCCCTTGCGTGCGCGGTGGATGTACGTGTGTGTGCAGCCGCCCCTTGCGTGCATGGTGTGTGTACGTGTGTGTGCAGGCGTCCCTTGCGTGCGCGGTGTGTGTGTAAGTGTGCGTGCACTCGCCCCTTGCGTGCATGGTGTATGTACACGTGTGTGCAGCCGCCCCTTGCGTGCATGGTGTATGTACATCTGAGTGCAGCCGGCCCCTTGCGTGCGCGGTGGATGTACGTGTGTGTGCAGCCGCCCCTTGCGTGCATGGTGTGTGTACGTGTGTGTGCAGGCGTCCCTTGCGTGCGCGGTGTGTGTGTAAGTGTGCGTGCACTCGCCCCTTGCGTGCATGGTGTATGTACACGTGTGTGCAGCCGCCCCTTGCGTGCATGGTGTATGTACATCTGAGTGCAGCCGGCCCCTTGCGTGCGCGGTGGATGTACGTGTGTGTGCAGCCGCCCCTTGCGTGCGCGGTGGATGTACGTGTGTGTGCACTCGCCCCTTGCGTGCGCGGTGGATGTACGTGTGTGTGCACTCGCCCCTTGCGTGCACGGTGGATGTACGTGTGTGTGCAGCCGCCCCTTGCGTGCATGGTGTGTGTACGTGTGTATGCAGCCGCCCCTTGCGTGCATGGTGTGTGTACGTGTGTGCGCATGCCGGCCCTTGCGTGCATGGTGTGTGTACGTGTGTGTGCATGCCGGCCCTTGCGTGCGCGGTGGATGTACGTGTGTGTGCAGCCGGCCCTTGCGTGCGCGGTGGATGTACGTGTGTGTGCAGGCGTCCCTTCCGTGCGCGGTGTATGTACGTGTGTGTGCAGCCGCCCCTTGCGTGCGCGGTGGATGTACGTGTGTGTGCACTCGCCCCTTGCGTGCGCGGTGGATGTACGTGTGTGTGCAGCCGCCCCTTGCGTGCGCGGTGGATGTACGTGTGAGTGCAGCCGTCCCTTCCGTGCGTGGTGTATGTACGTGTGTGTGCAGCCGGCCCTTGCGTGCATGGTGTGTGTACATGTGTTTGCACTCGCCCCTTGCGTGCGCGGTGTATGTACGTGTGTGTGCAGCCGCCCCTTGCGTGCACGGTGGATGTACGTGTGTGTGCAGCCGCCCCTTGCGTGCATGGTGTGTGTACGTGTGTATGCAGCCGCCCCTTGCGTGCGCGGTGGATGTACGTGTGTGTGCAGTGGCTCCTTGCGTGCATGGTGTGTGTACGTGTGTGTGCATGCCGGCCCTTGCGTGCATGGTGTGTGTACGTGTGTGTGCAGCCGCCCCTTGCGTGCGCGGTGGATGTACATGTGTATGCAGTTGCCCCTTGCGTGCATGGTGTATGTACATGTGAGTGCAGCCGGCCCTTGCGTGCGCGGTGGAGGTACGTGTGTGTGCAGCCGCCCCTTGCGTGCATGGTGTGTGTACGTGTGTGTGCAGCCGCCCCTTGCGTGCGCGGTGTATGTACGTGTGTGTGCACTCGCCCCTTGCGTGCGCGGTGGATGTACGTGTGTGTGCAGCCGCCCCTTGCGTGCGCGGTGGATGTACGTGTGAGTGCAGCCGTCCCTTCCGTGCGTGGTGGATGTACGTGTGTGTGCAGCCGGCCCTTGCGTGCATGGTGGATGTACGTGTGTGTGCAGTCGCTCCTTGCGTGCATGGTGTGTGTACGTGTGTGTGCATGCCGGCCCTTGCGTGCATGGTGTGTGTACGTGTGTGTGCAGCCGCCCCTTGCGTGCGCGGTGGATGTACGTTTGTGTGCAGCCGTCCCTTCCGTGCGCGGTGTGTGTGTAAGTGTGCGTGCACTCGCCCCTTGCGTGCATGGTGTATGTACACGTGTGTGCAGTTGCCCCTTGCGTGCGCGGTGGATGTACGTGTGTGTGCATGCCGGCCCTTGCGTGCATGGTGTGTGTACGTGTGTGTGCAGCCGCCCCTTGCGTGCGCGGTGGATGTACGTGTGTGTGCACTCGCCCCTTGCGTGCGCGGTGGATGTACGTGTGTGTGCACTCGCCCCTTGCGTGCACGGTGGATGTACGTGTGTGTGCAGCCGCCCCTTGCGTGCATGGTGTGTGTACGTGTGTATGCAGCCGCCCCTTGCGTGCACGGTGGATGTACGTGTGTGTGCAGCCGCCCCTTGCGTGCATGGTGTATGTGTAAGTGTGTGCAGCCGCCCCTTGCGTGCATGGTGTATGTACATCTGAGTGCAGCCGGCCCCTTGCGTGCGCGGTGGATGTACGTGTGTGTGCAGCCGCCCCTTGCGTGCGCGGTGGATGTACGTGTGTGTGCACTCGCCCCTTGCGTGCGCGGTGGATGTACGTGTGTGTGCACTCGCCCCTTGCGTGCACGGTGGATGTACGTGTGTGTGCAGCCGCCCCTTGCGTGCATGGTGTGTGTACGTGTGTATGCAGCCGCCCCTTGCGTGCGCGGTGTATGTACGTGTGTGTGCAGTCGCTCCTTGCGTGCATGGTGTGTGTACGTGTGTGTGCATGCCGGCCCTTGCGTGCATGGTGTGTGTACGTGTGTGTGCAGCCGCCCCTTGCGTGCGCGGTGGATGTACGTTTGTGTGCAGCCGTCCCTTCCGTGCGCGGTGTGTGTGTAAGTGTGCGTGCACTCGCCCCTTGCGTGCATGGTGTATGTACACGTGTGTGCAGCCGCCCCTTGCGTGCATGGTGTATGTACATGTGAGTGCAGCCGGCCCCTTGCGTGCATGGTGTATGTACATGTGAGTGCAGCCGTCCCTTCCGTGCATGGTGTGTGTACGTGTGTGTGCAGTTGCCCCTTGCGTGCGCGGTGGATGTACGTGTGTGTGCAGGCGTCCCTTGCGTGCGCGGTGTGTGTGTAAGTGTGCGTGCACTCGCCCCTTGCGTGCATGGTGTATGTACACGTGTGTGCAGCCGCCCCTTGCGTGCATGGTGTATGTACATGTGAGTGCAGCCGGCCCCTTGCGTGCACGGTGGATGTACGTGTGTGTGCAGCCGCCCCTTGCGTGCATGGTGTGTGTACGTGTGTATGCAGCCGCCCCTTGCGTGCGCGGTGTATGTACGTGTGTGTGCAGTCGCTCCTTGCGTGCATGGTGTGTGTACGTGTGTGTGCATGCCGGCCCTTGCGTGCATGGTGTGTGTACGTGTGTGTGCAGCCGCCCCTTGCGTGCGCGGTGGATGTACATGTGTATGCAGTTGCCCCTTGCGTGCCTGGTGTATGTACATGTGAGTGCAGCCGCCCTTGCGTGCGCGGTGGATGTACGTGTGTGTGCAGCCGCCCCTTGCGTGCATGGTGTGTGTACGTGTGTGTGCAGGCGTCCCTTGCGTGCGCGGTGTGTGTGTAAGTGTGCGTGCACTCGCCCCTTGCGTGCATGGTGTATGTACACGTGTGTGCAGCCGCCCCTTGCGTGCATGGTGTATGTACATCTGAGTGCAGCCGGCCCCTTGCGTGCGCGGTGGATGTACGTGTGTGTGCAGCCGCCCCTTGCGTGCGCGGTGGATGTACGTGTGTGTGCACTCGCCCCTTGCGTGCGCGGTGGATGTACGTGTGTGTGCACTCGCCCCTTGCGTGCACGGTGGATGTACGTGTGTGTGCAGCCGCCCCTTGCGTGCATGGTGTGTGTACGTGTGTATGCAGCCGCCCCTTGCGTGCATGGTGTGTGTACGTGTGTGCGCATGCCGGCCCTTGCGTGCATGGTGTGTGTACGTGTGTGTGCATGCCGGCCCTTGCGTGCGCGGTGGATGTACGTGTGTGTGCAGCCGGCCCTTGCGTGCGCGGTGGATGTACGTGTGTGTGCAGGCGTCCCTTCCGTGCGCGGTGTATGTACGTGTGTGTGCAGCCGCCCCTTGCGTGCGCGGTGGATGTACGTGTGTGTGCACTCGCCCCTTGCGTGCGCGGTGGATGTACGTGTGTGTGCAGCCGCCCCTTGCGTGCGCGGTGGATGTACGTGTGAGTGCAGCCGTCCCTTCCGTGCGTGGTGTATGTACGTGTGTGTGCAGCCGGCCCTTGCGTGCATGGTGTGTGTACATGTGTTTGCACTCGCCCCTTGCGTGCGCGGTGTATGTACGTGTGTGTGCAGCCGCCCCTTGCGTGCACGGTGGATGTACGTGTGTGTGCAGCCGCCCCTTGCGTGCATGGTGTGTGTACGTGTGTATGCAGCCGCCCCTTGCGTGCGCGGTGGATGTACGTGTGTGTGCAGTGGCTCCTTGCGTGCATGGTGTGTGTACGTGTGTGTGCATGCCGGCCCTTGCGTGCATGGTGTGTGTACGTGTGTGTGCAGCCGCCCCTTGCGTGCGCGGTGGATGTACATGTGTATGCAGTTGCCCCTTGCGTGCATGGTGTATGTACATGTGAGTGCAGCCGGCCCTTGCGTGCGCGGTGGATGTACGTGTGTGTGCAGCCGCCCCTTGCGTGCATGGTGTGTGTACGTGTGTGTGCAGCCGCCCCTTGCGTGCGCGGTGTATGTACGTGTGTGTGCAGTCGCTCCTTGCGTGCATGGTGTGTGTACGTGTGTGCGCATGCCGGCCCTTGCGTGCATGGTGTGTGTACTTTGTGAGCTCACGCTCGTTCTATCTATGACCTGCGGAAGTCTCAAAGGGGGAGGGGAGGCCGCAGTAGACAGGTCTGACTAGGTAGCCAGTACTAGGGGGGGGGGTACGGTGTTGTGGGGGGGGGTACCGGGGACGGTACTGTGGACCGGGTCCAATTTGTGTTGTGGACCGGGGGCAGTCCTGTGGACCGGGGACGGCGCGGCGCCACTGGCCGGTTGGTCAGTGGGCTGGCGTCCGTCACCCCACCTACGACTAGGTAGACGGTGGATACTTAGGGTTGTGGCGGGGCAACAACCACTCCTCTTTGCAGCTGTGTCGACGGCCCACTGACGGCGTGTGTGCACTGCTATGGCGGTGCCGAATGTAAATCACAGCTACCGGCCTCCGAATTATTATTCGGGGGCCTGTTTTATTTAAGGTTATGACGGCTGCGCGACGGGGGTCGGCAGCACCCCAATAACTTGCCGTTCGAAGTGCAGGCGGTAGCTGCCAGTGCCAGATTGTTTTATTTCTGCTGCGTTGTACTCGCCACCCCGGGCTCGCGGGAGGGGTCTGGATAGACGCGGGAGTGACTCTTGATCGGACAACTAAAGCGGGGCAGTCGTGGTGCTAGGGTGGCAACAGCTACAGGCGGAGGGGGAATACGCCGCAGGCAAGTTCGTGGTGTATCGTATGTGCTGGGCCTGGCTAATGAATATCGTCAAGAATAGTGCATGAGCGCGCTATACGAGCATGGGAAGAAGGGGGAATCGAGCCCCCAGGCCAGCATAGGAGCGGGGTGGCTGCAGCCCCAGCGCCAGGGGGGCAGCACCCTAAACAGCCTAACATTTCCTCGTGCCAAGTGAGGCGACAGCGGCCGGCGGCCAGCGCGGAATGGTGGGGTCGTTGCCGCGTAATTTAAGCGGGGACGAGTTGTTGGGACTGACGGTGCACAGCGGGGAAGGGGAAGGATGTTAGGGCGGGGCGATAGCGGATCCCAGACGCAGCTGCGTCATTGGGGTGCCGGGGGTGCTATGCCTGTGAAGAAAGGTGTACAAAGAATTGCCGAGCCTGCAGGGGTGGCTGCCGAGGGCAGTGCCCATATGGGTGAGAACCCCCCGAGTGGGGGGTCCCTACGGGGATACTTTTGGCTTCCCCCTTGTATTGCCGCCTGGTTAATGAAGCACTGGTAGCGGCAGGGGACAAGGGGGGCGACGAGAAGTCTGGGCCATACGACAGCTTGCGGCCAAGTGGCCAGGTAGTGGGTGCGGGATGTTACAAAGCCCAGGTCCTCTTGACTGGCCCAGGTCCTTATGACTGGTATGATGTTTCGGCCCTTGTTGTGTGGCCTAGTTAGCTTAGAAACTGCAGATTCTTAGGTTAGCTAATGGCTTGGACGTGTGCCTAACACGTATTTGTAATAAACATGTTTCTCTGGCAGCCCCTCACTCCAATGGAACTAAAGCAGCAATTGGATTTTGTGAGCTCACGCTCGTTCTATCTATGACCTGCGGAAGTCTCAAAGGGGGAGGGGAGGCCGCAGTAGACAGGTCTGACTAGGTAGCCAGTACTAGGGGGGGGGTACGGTGTTGTGGGGGGGGGGGTACCGGGGACGGTACTGTGGACCGGGTCCAATTTGTGTTGTGGACCGGGGGCAGTCCTGTGGACCGGGGACGGCGCGGCGCCACTGGCCGGTTGGTCAGTGGGCTGGCGTCCGTCACCCCACCTACGACTAGGTAGACGGTGGATACTTAGGGTTGTGGCGGGGCAACAACCACTCCTCTTTGCAGCTCCCACCCACCCACCCTTGCTGCCAGACGGATGTTACAAAGCCCAGGTCCTCTTGACTGGCCCAGGTCCTTATGACTGGTATGATGTTTCGGCCCTTGTTGTGTGGCCTAGTTAGCTTAGAAACTGCAGATTCTTAGGTTAGCTAATGGCTTGGATGTGTGCCTAACACGTATTTGTAATAAACATGTTTCTCTGGCAGCCCCTCACTCCAATGGAACTAAAGCAGCAATTGGATGTGTGTGTGCAGTTGCCCCTTGCGTGCGCGGTGGATGTACGTGTGTGTGCAGCCGGCCCTTGCGTGCATGGTGGATGTACGTGTGTGTGCAGGCGTCCCTTGCGTGCGCGGTGTGTGTGTAAGTGTGCGTGCACTCGCCCCTTGCGTGCATGGTGTATGTACACGTGTGTGCAGCCGCCCCTTGCGTGCATGGTGTATGTACATGTGAGTGCAGCCGGCCCCTTGCGTGCATGGTGTATGTACATGTGAGTGCAGCCGTCCCTTCCGTGCATGGTGTGTGTACGTGTGTGTGCAGTTGCCCCTTGCGTGCGCGGTGGATGTACGTGTGTGTGCATGCCGGCCCTTGCGTGCATGGTGTGTGTACGTGTGTGTGCAGCCGCCCCTTGCGTGCGCGGTGGATGTACGTGTGTGTGCACTCGCCCCTTGCGTGCGCGGTGGATGTACGTGTGTGTGCACTCGCCCCTTGCGTGCACCGTGGATGTACGTGTGTGTGCAGCCGCCCCTTGCGTGCATGGTGTGTGTACGTGTGTATGCAGCCGCCCCTTGCGTGCACGGTGGATGTACGTGTGTGTGCAGCCGCCCCTTGCGTGCATGGTGTGTGTACGTGTGTATGCAGCCGCCCCTTGCGTGCGCGGTGGATGTACGTGTGTGTGCAGTCGCTCCTTGCGTGCATGTACATGTTTGAAGAAATAAGCAATAGTGAATGGAATAGTAAAAAGAAAATCATTCCAGCATATGTATGTACAAGTTTTTAGTAGTACACTATGACTATCGTCAAACATAACAATTTTCTATATTTTCATACACACACGAACAACACACCCAACACACACACGCTATGTTTGCACCCAAGACACACACCAACACCTACAAACAAGACACCAACACACAAGACAGCCAACACACACCCAACACACACACACCCAACACACACAGAACACACCTAAGTCACACACAACACACATGTACCCCCCCCCACACACACACACAACACCATGCAACACAAGAAAGTTGACATGCACACAACACACACACACACACGCCCCAACACACACAACACACACAAAAGACACACAACACACATACCCGACACACAGACACACACACACACTATGTTTGCACCCAACGTACACCCACACCCAACACCTACTAAAAACAAGACACCAACACACAAGACACCCAACACACACACAAGACACACAATCACACACACGCAACACACATAGAACACACCTAAGTAACACACAACACACATGTACATCCCCCCCACACACACCCAATACCAACACACAAGACACTTGGCACCCCCCCCCACACCCACACACCCACACCCACACCCACACCACACATCCAACACACACAACACACACAAAAGACACACAACACACATACCCGACACACACACACACACTATGTTTGCACCCAACGTACACACACACACAACACCTACTAAAAACAAGACACCAACACACAAGACACCCAACACACACCCAAGACACACAATCACACACACGCAACACACACAGAACACACCTAAGTAACACACAACACACACGTACATCCCCCCCCCCACACACAACACCAACACATGACAATTAACATGCCACAACACACTGACACACATGCCCCAACACACACACACATGCCCCAACACACACACACACATGCCCCAACACTGCACACACAACAACACCCAAACACACACCACACACACAAAAGACACACAACACACATACCGAAAACACGCACACACAACACCTACTAAAAACAAGACACCAACACACAAGACACCCAACACACACCCAACACACACACACACACACAATGTTTGCACCCACGACACCCACACCCAAGACACACACATAACACACCTAAGTAACACACAACACACACGTACATCCCCCCCCCCCCCCACAACACCAACACATGACAATTAACATGCCATAACACACACACTGACACACATGCCCCAACACACACACATGCCCCAACACTGCATGCACACACAACAACACCCAAACACACACCACACACACACAAGACACCCAACACACATACCGAAAACACGCACACACAACACCTACTAAAAACAAGACACCAACACACAAGACACCCAACACACACCCAACACACACACACACACACACACAATGTTTGCACCCACGACACACACACCCAACACCTAAAAATAAGACACCAACACACAAGACACCCAACACACACTTAACACACACACACACAATGTTTGCACCCACGACACACACACCAACACCTAAAAATAAGACACCAACACACAACACACGTACACGTACATCCCCCCCCCCCCACAACACCAACACATGACAATTAACATGCAAACAACACACCACACAACACATACACACACACGCAACACACCCTAGGTCAATCACACACAACACACACAAAACACACCTAAGTCACACACAACACACACGTACACCCCCCCACACACACCCAATACCAACACACAAGACACTTGGCACCCCCCCCCACACCCACACACCCACACCCACACCCACACCACACATCCAACACACACAACACACACAAAAGACACTTAAGTCACACACAACACACACATAACACACATAAGTCACACACAACACACACGTCCATCCCCCCCCACACACTCAACACCAATACATGACAATTAACATGCACACAACACACACAGGCACACGCCCCAACACACACACACACACACAACATACATACACAGAGCACACACACACGCCCCAACACACACAACACACACAAAAGACACCCAACACACATACCGAACACACACACACACACACTATGTTTGCACCCGACATACACACACCCAACACCTACTAAAAACAAGACACCAACACACAAGACACCCTACACACACAACACACACACACACACAACACATATCCAACACAAACAACACACACACCTAAGTCACACACACAACACACCTACTAAGACACACACACAACACACATGTACCTCCCCCCCCCCACACCCAACATCAACACACAAGACACTTTGCACACACCCTACACCCCCCACACCTTTATGAATGCACCCAACACACACACAACACACACGCCCCAACACACATACCCAACATTCACCCAACACACCCAACATATAAGGGTAAACATGGTTTAGGAGTGTAGGGGTTTAGGGTTTAAGGCCTACCATACACCCGTATGTAAAAATGCAACAACACGCCAAGTCATCCGCCACCATGCAAAAATATATAAACACAACTGGTCATCCTCAACAATAATAGTACCCAATCCGCACTTGGCACTTGTCCAGTTTCGTAAGTCCAACGGCCGTTGGCTTTGAGAAATTAAGATATGCGAACTGCGCCATTCAGCCAAGCTAAAGTATAGGCTGCCATTGCCCCGTATGTAATGTAGTAGTAAGGTGAACGAACGTCGACAAAAAAACACATGGGACATACAAACACCAATTTTACACAGTTATGTTTGGAATGACGTACCGTAATTTCGGCGTCCACCTTCTTCGCAATTGTGAACCAGCCCTGTCGCGTGTTGTCCGGATGTCCTTCCCACTTGCCCTTCGTGACCTTTGCGACGCTCAGGTAGCACACGATTGCAGTTAAGGGTTCTCGGTCGTCTGGGTTCCAGAAGAAGCGTCGGGCGTCCGATCCGGAGGAGGAGCACCTCTCGAAGTATTTTACGTACATTACCCAGTTGCCTTTCTTAAAAACCTCGCCCCCCCCCCGGTATGTTTGTTTAAACACTCATCCTTGTCGAGTTGGTGGGCGACTCGAACAACTTTCGCCAACCAGTACGGGTGGTCGGGCACATGGTCCTTGTGCCCCCTCTCAGATGCGACTGCGACGGCCTCCCCCTCCTGCAAACCACGCCCCAACTCGTTTCTTGCCGTTTGAAGGTGGTTCAGGCGGGTTCCCGGATATCGCGTGGGGTTCCGCGACTTACTCGCCTGGAGTTTTACAGTCCACGACGAGCTGCTCCAATCATTTGGGCATGTCCTCCACTTGCCCTCTCGGCACTCCGCACAACTGAAGCATGAAAAACGCCTGAGCTGAACCACCTCGACCTGCTCGCCCTTTTTGTCCAGTCGCCACTGGTGTGCCGTGGAGATATCTCGGATCGGGCCTCGCTCCTTACCGGACGTGGGAATCTGCAATTGTAAATCCATGAAACAACATCACAGCACATTTCCCAACTCCAACGGCCGTTGGCACTCAACAATTATAAGATTTCCAAACTCCAACGGCCGTTGGCCCTTGGAAACTTTATAAGTACATTTCTCAACTCCAACGGCCGTTGGCACTCACAATTATATGATTTTCCAGCTCCAACGGCCGTTGGCCTTATGAAACTTCAAACTGCATCAAGGAAGCTGTGTAACCAGAGACAAATTATAGAACTGCACTTGACCACCAGAAAGCAACTGTCTTTACTTACGTTATCGAGAAGAAATGCCCGTCGAACCACGTCCGATTGTGCCGATGGTCGACTCGAGTCTTTGCCGGTTCTCCAATCCCGGTTCAGGTAGGCCACCAGTGCCTCCACCGTATTCAGGTTCCGATTGTCCTCCTGCATCTGCGCTCTTTTGAGGATGCTTTTCACCGTCCCCCCTCCCCGTCCGACTCCCCCTTCCCATGTCCTGCACATGAGTAGTTCCACTCCAATGTGTCCAAGTCGGGGTCGGCCTCGAGCAGGTCCGCAGCCATCGCCACCACATACCGGGATTGGAACTGCTCCTTACAGTTGTCGGACCAACTGATCCAGTTCCTCACCTCCACCCCCTCCTCCCTCAGCACCTTAAGGGTATTCTTCATCACGAACTCCAGGGTCTGGGCATTCCTCGGTACGTCCTTCCCCATGTAATCGTGCTTCACCCTTTTGATTTCCAGCGATACGGGATCACGGTACATCACGATCACCGGCATCAGGACGTAACTACTTGGGTACCAGTACTGCGCCTGCAACTGTTTCTGCAGGTGGTCCGAATAGTTCTCCGAGTAGTCCATCAGGACCACCACCGTTCCCAGCGGCATCACGTCAATGCACTCCTTGTAAGCGTGGTGCTGCCAGGCCCATGTATGGACGTGAATGGCGAATTCCGGGAAGCGCGCCGTAATGAGTTCATGGAGCTCCGAGAGGGTTGACTTGATGAGTTTTTGCTGCAGGTTCATTTGCGGCGCCACATCCTCCTCCTGCAACACAACACACCCGCGCACCATGGATTGACCGAAGAATGGAAGTCAGCAGCTGGGAATTTCCCAACGCCAACGGCCGTTGGAAGTAAGAAAGTCTACATATATATATTCAACGATGCAAATATACATGCTTACCGTCCCACGGGGCGCTGTGCCCTCCTTTACGAAGTCGAACCACGTGTACTTCTTTGTCCACCCCTTCATCTGGTCCGTCACGATGAACTCGGAAATCCCACACTCGTTGCAGGTCCCTTCCAAGCAGTTCATTGGGACGTTAACGAACGGGCCGCCCGTCCTCCCCCCTCCTTGCCCCCCCCCCCCTCTCAGACCTGTGGCAGGTGAAACGTCGAACGAAGTCATGGGCATTGTCAGGCACGGAAGGGATACCCTCCCTCTCCTCGATCTCCAGCGTGCTCTTCAACTCCTTGACGCCTTTGGTGAAGGCAGAGAGCAGGGACTCGAAGACGACGTGCTTTTCGCATGCGCACAAGTCCCGGTCCTTCCACACGCCCTTTACGCACTTGGGCATGAACTCCACGAACTTCGTGTACCCCACCTTGTACCTTGTCCCGTCCGCAGTCGTCACGATACCTCCCTTGTACGGCGACGCGTCAGAACAGAACCGCTTGTAAATCGTTTCAAGCGAGTCCAAGTAGTACCTTCCGCCCTGGGAGGAAATCAGGATCCTGGCGTTTCCCTTCCTTTCGAACTCATTGACCACGTCCTTATGGTTGGGAGACGCCCTCGTGTTTAGGTCTGACAACCAGTAACTCCCGACGATTTCTTTGACCTCCTCCGGAAACTTGTCCGACCGTACAGCCCGAGGGGGCGCCTTCAGGGCGGGAAGGTCGCCCCCCATCCTCATTCCCCTTGCGGTCTGGATATCCTTGGGCGTGACGTTAAGCAGCCGCGCGAGAGTGCAATGCCCTTGATTGTTCATGCCGTCCTTTCCCAAGCACATTGACAGCACAGCGCACTTCGCGTTCCTGTGCTCATCCGACTTGCCCAATTCCTGGAAACCTTGCACGATATTAGCGACAACCTCCTGAGCGAAGGACTCCGACGCCTTTCTTTTCAGCGCAGGGCGGTACTGTTTCCCCATAACCTTCACAACCGCACCTGGCAGCCGCTCAAGCGCCCTCAAGCCTACTGCAGTTTTCGTGTTTTCAGTCTTGTGATTGTTGTCCTTCAGCAAGTATTCCATGGCGCTGGCCATGTCGAGGGCAAGTTGGTTGCCCTTGATCTCGACGTACTTGAGACTTTGGTCTTTGTTGTGCGCTTCACCTGCATCCGCGCGCATACAGAATCCAGACGAAGTTTTGACATTTTATCAAATTATTGCTTTCCAACAATTACCCAATTTGTACGTCCCAACGGCCGTTGGACCCCTGAAAGTGGGCCTGAAACACGCCAACACATGCATTTTCGACACCCAACGGCCGTTGGACCCCTGAAAGCGGGCCGAAAACACGCCAACACATGCATTTTCGACACCCAACGGCCGTTGAACCCCTGAAAGTAAGCCTGAAACACGCCAACACATGCATTTTCGACACCCAACGGCCGTTGGACCCCAGAAAGCGGGCCGAAAACACGCCAACACATGCATTTTCGACACCCAACGGCCGTTGGACCCCTGAAAGTGGGCCTGAAACACGCCAACACATGCATTTTCGACACCCAACGGCCGTTGGACCCCAGAAAGCGGGCCGAAAACACGCCAACACATGCATTTTCGACACCCAACGGCCGTTGGACCCCTGAAAGTGGGCCTGAAACACGCCAACACATGCATTTTCGACACCCAACGGCCGTTGGACCCCTGAAAGCGGGCCGAAAACACGCCAACACATGCATTTTTTACACCCAACGGCCGTTGGACCCCTGAAAGTGGGCCTGAAACACGCCCTTTACATGCATTTTCGACGTCCAATGGCCGTTGGGACCCTGAAAGTGGGCCGGAAACACGCTAACACATGCATTTTAGACACCCAACGGCCGTTGGACCCCTGAAAGCGGGCCGAAAACTCGCCAACACCTGCATTTTTTACACGCCAGAAAGTGAATTTCCGAATCCCAACGCACTTTTTATAACCTTAACGACCGTTGGAATCCAGAAATTCGACTGAAATGTTTCCATAACACACGTAACAACAAATTTGGTGGTCAACAACCCCGTAAATCCGTAACCCTGCACGCACCTCCCGCCGCCATAGCTCTTGTTTGCAGCAGGTGGGCCCTGAAGACGCCTTTTGGTCTTGCACCTGTTGGTTACAATTGCATGGCATACCAGCAATATATTGCACATAGCATTGTATTTTACACAATTATTATATTCATGCCACAAATAATAATAATAATTATTGTATTAAACATCGGGGGGCAGGTTGCATATTCGTTTCATTGCAGTCTAATATCAACATATTAAAAATTTCCATGCCCATAAACATTTTTGATATAGCTATTAGGTTGCTAATTATATTAAATCTTACCAGCCGTGTAGTGGTTTGCGGATTGCTTTATAGGCTTGCCACACCAACCCAAAAAAAAATGTTACGACGGGAGTTGAACCCGGGCCTACTAGACGTGTTCACGAGGTACTACGAGGATCAGCCAAGAATCTGTCCCGTACCGGTGTGGTTCACCAGTTCCGCACACTAGCATGGTCTCCGCGTCGCGCTCGTTCATTAAATTTCGGAGAAATTTTGCCGGCTTATATACGTTTTTGCAGCCCCTCGGCGTCGCGCCGTGAAAAGCTTCCTCCGCCAGGCGTCCAATCAGGTAGCAGGAATGTGAAAAAATGGGCTCGAGCTGTGTGCAGCGCCGCGTCCATGTGGCGCCACACGGCGTCAGGAGTCGGCGTGGCGCCATATATGGCGCTGCGAATTCCCTACCGTGTGGTCTGCAGCGCCACGTCACAGTTGCGACTGCAAGTATTTTTCAGCGCGGCGCCGTCCCGGCGCCGCGCCATATCGTTTGGCGCGTCAATTTTTTTCCCGCGCGCGGCGCCTTTTAGGCGCCGCGCCATTCCATTTGCGCGTCGGCATACCAGCACCAGGGAATTTGAATTGCAGGTGCTGCGTTGGCGCTTTCCAGCCCTCCTGGAAGACCGACACCGTGGATGCACCTTGCACCCGAGCATCAACGGCGGGTATTCGCGACATCGGCCGAAAGTGACAACGATATTAGCAACCCGACAGCCATATTCAACTGAGCAAAGCGATTGTCGACACACACGGTTAAGAAAGAGGTGAGCAATGGCTGATGTACATGGATGCTTTTGACAGATAGTGGTTTTATGCATGCCAGCACCCCCATTCTTGGTTAATAACAGTGTCCACAAGCAGCTCGTTGACGGGCTAGAAGAATCAGAAATTGTAGCTGTGATTCTGAACGTCGCGTTTGCTTTAATTGTGTAGCCCGTCAACTGATTCGCTTGCTTATGGTGTATGCCCTGCATTGTGCCTTTAATTGTGTGCAGCATCCTTGCGTGCGCCCCTGTAAAAACCAAGGAAAACGTCCACCCGCCGCCGCTGCCCCCAGGCCGGCCCCCTGTAAAAACCAAGGAAAAAGAAAAAAAGGTACGAATGGCAGCCGCGCTTATTCATTTGTTGGAATCAATGCATTATTGAAGCAGGCTGTCGTGCATGTTTTCTTTTCTGGGTTCCCTTATAGCTGCGTTGCTGGGTTGCTGGGTTTTCTTGCCATGGCAGCGCCGTATGATCGTTTTTTCCGGCCTGCAATGTAGTCGACATCTTTCCCCCGGCTGCCATTCTTGGTTAATAATGTTGATATTTATGCATGCCAGCACCCCCATTCTTGGTTAATAACGTCAACGTCCTTGCTGCTTCCTTTGGTGCTTGATCTGCCTTGGTGTCGTGCCTCCATTTGGTGGCCGGTGGTCACGGGATGCACAAACGGGAACGCTATCAGTTTTCGTCCACCCGCCGCCGCTGCCCCCCAGGCCGGCCCCCTGTAAAAACCAAGGAAAAAGAAAAAAAGGTACGAATGGCAGCCGCGCTTATTCATTTGTTGGAATCAATGCATTATTGAAGCAGGCTGTCGTGCATGTTTTCTTTTCTGGGTTCGAATCAGGCGTTGCTGGGTTGCTGGGTTTTCTTGCCATGGCAGCGCCGTATGATCGTTTTTTCCGGCCTGCAATGTAGTCGACATCTTTCCCCCGGCTGCCATTCTTGGTTAATAATGTTGATATTTATGCATGCCAGCACCCCCATTCTTGGTTAATAACGTCAACGTCCTTGCTGCTTCCTTTGGTGCTTGATCTGCCCTGGTGTCGTGCCTCCATTTGGTGGCCGGTGGTCACGGGATGCACAAACGGGAACGCTATCAGTTTTCGTCCACCCGCCGCCGCTGCCCCCAGGCCGGCCCCCTGTAAAAACCAAGGAAAAAGAAAAAAAGGTACGAATGGCAGCCCCACTTATTCATTTGTTGGAATCAATGCATTATTGGCATGGATGGGTGTAGTGGGGTGCTTGCATGCCTGGATGGGTGTCATGGGGTGCTGGCATGCATGGATGGGTGTCATGGGGTGCTGGCATGCGTGGATGGGTGTCATGGGGTGCTGGCATGCATGGATGGGTGTAGTGGGGTGCTGGCACGCATGGATGGGTGTCATGGGGTGCTGGCATGCATGGATGGGTGTCATGGGGTGCTGGCATGCATGGATGGGTGTCATGGGGTGCTGGCATGCATGGATGGGTGTAGTGGGGTGCTGGCATGCATGGATGGGTGTCATGGGGTGCTGGCATGCATGGATGGGTGTCATGGGGTGCTGGCCTGCGTGGATGGGTGTAGTGGGGTGCTGGCATGCATGGATGGGTGTCATGGGGTGCTGGCATGCGTGGATGGGTGTCATGGGGTGCTGGCATGCATGGATGGGTGTCATGGGGTGCTGGCATGCGTGGATGGGTGTCATGGGGTGCTGGCATGCATGGATGGTTAATAACGTCAACGTCCTTGCTGCTTCCTTTGGTGCTTGATCTGCCTTGGTGTCGTGCCTCCGTTTGGTGGCCGGTGGTCACGGGATGCACAAACGGGAACGCTATCAGTTTTCGTCCACCCGCCGCCGCTGCCCCCCAGGCCGGCCCCCTGTAAAAACCAAGGAAAAAGAAAAAAAGGTACGAATGGCAGCCCCACTTATTCATTTGTTGGAATCAATGCATTATTGGCATGGATGGGTGTAGTGGGGTGCTTGCATGCCTGGATGGGTGTCATGGGGTGCTGGCATGCGTGGATGGGTGTCATGGGGTGCTGGCATGCATGGATGGGTGTCATGGGGTGCTGGCATGCATGGATGGGTGTCATGGGGTGCTGGCATGCGTGGATGGGTGTAGTGGGGTGCTGGCATGCATGGATGGGTGTAGTGGGGTGCTGGCATGCATGGATGGGTGTGATGGGGTGCTGGCATGCATGGATGGGTGTAGTGGGGTGCTGGCATGCATGGATGGGTGTCATGGGGTGCTGGCATGCATGGATGGGTGTCATGGGGTGCTGGCATGCGTGGATGGGTGTAGTGGGGTGCTGGCATGCATGGATGGGTGTAGTGGGGTGCTGGCATGCATGGATGGGTGTGATGGGGTGCTGGCATGCATGGATGGGTGTAGTGGGGTGCTGGCATGCATGGATGGGTGTCATGGGGTGCTGGCATGCATGGATGGGTGTCATGGGGTGCTGGCATGCATGGATGGGTGTCATGGGGTGCTGGCATGCATGGATGGGTGTCATGGGGTGCTGGCATGCATGGATGGGTGTCATGGGGTGCTGGCATGCATGGATGGGTGTGATGGGGTGCTGGCATGCGTGGATGGGTGTCATGGGGTGCTGGCATGCATGGATGGGTGTCATGGGGCGCTGGCATGCATGGATGGGTGTCATGGGGTGCTGGCATGCATGGATGGGTGTGATGGGGTGCTGGCATGCGTGGATGGGTGTCATGGGGTGCTGGCATGCATGGATGGGTGTGATGGGGTGCTGGCATGCATGGATGGGTGTAGTGGGGTGCTGGCAAGCGTGGATGATGGTCATGGGGTGCTGGCATGCATGGATGGGTGTCATGGGGTGCTGGCATGCATGGATGGGTGTAGTGGGGTGCTGGCATGCATGGATGGGTGTCATGGGGCGCTGGCATGCGTGGATGGGTGTCATGGGGTGCTGGCATGCGTGGATGGGTGTAGTGGGGTGCTGGCATGCATGGATGGGTGAAGTGGGGTGCTGGCATGCATGGATGGGTGTAGTGGGGTGCTGGCATGCATGGATGGGTGTAATGGGGCGCTGGCATGCATGGATGGGTGTCATGGGGTGCTGGCATGCGTGGATGGGTGTAGTGGGGTGCTGGCATGCATGGATGGGTGAAGTGGGGTGCTGGCATGCGTGGATGGGTGTCATGGGGTGCTGGCATGCATGGATGGGTGTGATGGGGTGCTGGCATGCATGGATGGGTGTAGTGGGGTGCTGGCATGCATGGATGGGTGTAATGGGGCGCTGGCATGCATGGATGGGTGTCATGGGGTGCTGGCATGCGTGGATGGGTGTAGTGGGGTGCTGGCATGCATGGATGGGTGAAGTGGGGTGCTGGCATGCGTGGATGGGTGTAGTGGGGTGCTGGCATGCATGGATGGGTGAAGTGGGGTGCTGGCATGCGTGGATGGGTGTCATGGGGTGCTGGCATGCATGGATGGGTGTCATGGGGTGCTGGCATGCATGGATGGTTAATAACGTCAACGTCCTTGCTGCTTCCTTTGGTGCTTGATCTGCCTTGGTGTCGTGCCTCCGTTTGGTGGCCGGTGGTCACGGGATGCACAAACGGGAACGCTATCAGTTTTCGTCCACCCGCCGCCGCTGCCCCCCAGGCCGGCCCCCAGTAAAAACCAAGGAAAAAGAAAAAAAGGTACGAATGGCAGCCCCACTTATTCATTTGTTGGAATCAATGCATTATTGGCATGGATGGGTGTAGTGGGGTGCTGGCATGCGTGCAGGGTGTGATGGGGTGCTGGCATGCATGGATGGGTGTAGTGGGGTGCTGGCATGCATGGATGGGTGTCATGGGGCGCTGGCATGCGTGGATGGGTGTCATGGGGTGCTGGCATGCGTGGATGGGTGTAGTGGGGTGCTGGCATGCATGGATGGGTGAAGTGGGGTGCTGGCATGCATGGATGGGTGTAGTGGGGTGCTGGCATGCATGGATGGGTGTCATGGGGTGCTGGCATGCATGGATGGGTGTCATGGGGTGCTGGCATGCGTGGATGGGTGTAGTGGGGTGCTGGCATGCATGGATGGGTGAAGTGGGGTGCTGGCATGCGTGGATGGGTGTCATGGGGTGCTGGCATGCATGGATGGGTGTGATGGGGTGCTGGCATGCATGGATGGGTGTAGTGGGGTGCTGGCATGCATGGATGGGTGTAATGGGGCGCTGGCATGCATGGATGGGTGTCATGGGGTGCTGGCATGCGTGGATGGGTGTAGTGGGGTGCTGGCATGCATGGATGGGTGAAGTGGGGTGCTGGCATGCGTGGATGGGTGTAGTGGGGTGCTGGCATGCATGGATGGGTGAAGTGGGGTGCTGGCATGCGTGGATGGGTGTCATGGGGTGCTGGCATGCATGGATGGGTGTCATGGGGTGCTGGCATGCATGGATGGTTAATAACGTCAACGTCCTTGCTGCTTCCTTTGGTGCTTGATCTGCCTTGGTGTCGTGCCTCCGTTTGGTGGCCGGTGGTCACGGGATGCACAAACGGGAACGCTATCAGTTTTCGTCCACCCGCCGCCGCTGCCCCCCAGGCCGGCCCCCAGTAAAAACCAAGGAAAAAGAAAAAAAGGTACGAATGGCAGCCCCACTTATTCATTTGTTGGAATCAATGCATTATTGGCATGGATGGGTGTAGTGGGGTGCTGGCATGCGTGGATGGGTGTCATGGGGTGCTGGCATGCATGGATGGGTGTCATGGGGTGCTGGCATGCATGGATGGGTGTCATGGGGTGCTGGCATGCATGGATGGGTGTCATGGGGTGCTGGCATGCGTGGATGGGTGTCATGGGGTGCTGGCATGCATGGATGGGTGTCATGGGGTGCTGGCATGCATGGATGGGTGTGATGGGGTGCTGGCATGCATGGATGGGTGTAGTGGGGTGCTGGCATGCGTGGATGGGTGTCATGGGGTGCTGGCATGCATGGATGGGTGTCATGGGGTGCTGGCATGCATGGATGGGTGTCATGGGGTGCTGGCATGCGTGGATGGGTGTCATGGGGTGCTGGCATGCATGGATGGGTGTAGTGGGGTGCTGGCATGCATGGATGGGTGTAATGGGGCGCTGGCATGCATGGATGGGTGTCATGGGGTGCTGGCATGCGTGGATGGGTGTCATGCAGTGTGGGTGTGATGCATGCCAGCACCCCCCCCTCGGTATTTATGCATGCCTGCACCCCCCCTAGGTATTTATGCATGCCAGCCCCCCCCCCTAGGTATTTATGCATGCCAGCACCCCCCCTAGGTATTTATGCATGCCAGCCCCCCCCCCTCGGTATTTATGCATGCCAGCACCCCCCCCTAGGTATTTATGCATGCCAGCACCCCCCCTAGGTATTTATGCATGCCAGCACCCCACCCGACGTATTTATGCATGCCAGCGACCCCCCGACGTATTTATGCATGCCAGCCCCCCCCCTAGGTATTTATGCATGCCAGCACCCCCCACATGTATTTATGCATGCCAGCACCCCCCCCTAGGTATTGATGCATGCCAGCACCCCCATTCTTGGTTAATAACGTCAACGTCCTTGCTGCTTCCTTTGGTGCTTGATCTGCCTTGGTGTCGTGCCTCCGTTTGGTGGCCGGTGGTCACGGGATGCACGAACGGGAATGCTATCAGTTTTCGTCCACCCGCCGCCGCTGCCCCAGGCCGGCTTAAAAATAAAAAAAAGAAAAAAAGGTACGAATGGCAGCCCCCCCCCTAGGTATTTATGCATGCCAGCACCCCCCCTAGGTATTTATGCATGCCAGCACCCCCCTAGGTATTTATGCATGCCAGCGACCCCCCGACGTATTTATGCATGCCAGCCCCCCCCTAGGTATTTATGCATGCCAGCACCCCCCTAGGTATTTATGCATGCCAGCACCCCCCCTAGGTATTTATGCATGCCAGCCCCCCCCTAGGTATTTATGCATGCCAGCCCCCCCCCCTAGGTATTTATGCATGCCAGCACCCCCCTAGGTATTTATGCATGCCAGCACCCCCCCTCGGTATTTATGCATGCCAGCACCCCCCCTAGGTATTTATGCATGCCAGCACCCCCCCTAGGTATTTATGCATGCCAGCACCCCCCCTCGGTATTTATGCATGCCAGCACCCCCCTAGGTATTTATGCATGCCAGCACCCCCCCTCGGTATTTATGCATGCCAGCACCCCCCTAGGTATTTATGCATGCCAGCACCCCCCCTAGGTATTTATGCATGCCAGCACCCCCCCTAGGTATTTATGCATGCCAGCCCCCCCCTAGGTATTTATGCATGCCAGCACCCCCCCTAGGTATTTATGCATGCCAGCACCCCCCCGGTATTTATGCATGCCAGCACCCCCCCTAGGTATTTATGCATGCCAGCACCCCCCCTAGGTATTTATGCATGCCAGCACCCCCCCTCGGTATTTATGCATGCCAGCCCCCCCCTCGGTATTTATGCATGCCAGCACCCCCCCTAGGTATTTATGCATGCCAGCACCCCCCCTAGGTATTTATGCATGCCAGCCCCCCCCTAGGTATTTATGCATGCCAGCACCCCCCTAGGTATTTATGCATGCCAGCACCCCCCCTAGGTATTTATGCATGCCAGCCCCCCCCTAGGTATTTATGCATGCCAGCACCCCCCCTAGGTATTTATGCATGCCAGCCCCCCCCTAGGTATTTATGCATGCCAGCACCCCCCTAGGTATTTATGCATGCCAGCACCCCCCCTAGGTATTTATGCATGCCAGCACCCCCCCTAGGTATTTATGCATGCCAGCACCCCCCCTAGGTATTTATGCATGCCAGCACCCCCCCTAGGTATTTATGCATGCCAGCCCCCCCCTAGGTATTTATGCATGCCAGCACCCCCCTAGGTATTTATGCATGCCAGCACCCCCCCTAGGTATTTATGCATGCCAGCCCCCCCCCTAGGTATTTATGCATGCCAGCACCCCCCTAGGTATTTATGCATGCCAGCACCCCCCCTAGGTATTTATGCATGCCAGCACCCCCCCTAGGTATTTATGCATGCCAGCACCCCCCCTAGGTATTTATGCATGCCAGCACCCCCCCTAGGTATTTATGCATGCCAGCACCCCCCCTAGGTATTTATGCATGCCAGCCCCCCCCCTAGGTATTTATGCATGCCAGCACCCCCCCTAGGTATTTATGCATGCCAGCACCCCCCCTAGGTATTTATGCATGCCAGCACCCCCCCTAGGTATTTATGCATGCCAGCACCCCCCCTAGGTATTTATGCATGCCAGCCCCCCCCCTAGGTATTTATGCATGCCAGCACCCCCCCTAGGTATTTATGCATGCCAGCACCCCCCCTAGGTATTTATGCATGCCAGCCCCCCCCTAGGTATTTATGCATGCCAGCACCCCCCCTAGGTATTTATGCATGCCAGCCCCCCCCTAGGTATTTATGCATGCCAGCACCCCCCCTAGGTATTTATGCATGCCAGCACCCCCCCTAGGTATTTATGCATGCCAGCACCCCCCTAGGTATTTATGCATGCCAGCACCCCCCCTAGGTATTTATGCATGCCAGCACCCCCCCTAGGTATTTATGCATGCCAGCACCCCCCCTAGGTATTTATGCATGCCAGCACCCCCCTAGGTATTTATGCATGCCAGCACCCCCCCTAGGTATTTATGCATGCCAGCACCCCCCCTAGGTATTTATGCATGCCAGCACCCCCCCTAGGTATTTATGCATGCCAGCACCCCCCCTAGGTATTTATGCATGCCAGCACCCCCCCTAGGTATTTATGCATGCCAGCACCCCCCCTAGGTATTTATGCATGCCAGCACCCCCCCTAGGTATTTATGCATGCCAGCACCCCCCCTAGGTATTTATGCATGCCAGCACCCCCCCTAGGTATTTATGCATGCCAGCACCCCCCCTAGGTATTTATGCATGCCAGCACCCCCCCTAGGTATTTATGCATGCCAGCCCCCCCCCTAGGTATTTATGCATGCCAGCACCCCCCCTAGGTTTTATGCATGCCAGCCCCCCCCTAGGTATTTATGCATGCCAGCCCCCCCCCTAGGTATTTATCCTTCCCTCCTTCCCTCCTTCCCTCCTTCCCTCCTTCCCTCCTTCCCTCCTTCCCTCCTTCCTCCTTCCCTCCTTCCCTCCTTCCCTCCTTCCCTCCTTCCCTCCTTCCCTCCTTCCCTCCTTCCCTCCTTCCCTCCTTCCCTCCTTCCCTCCTTCCCTCCTTCCCTCCTTCCCTCCTTCCCTCCTTCCCTCCTTCCCTCCTTCCCTCCTTCCCTCCTTCCCTCCTTCCCTCCTTCCCTCCTTCCCTCCTTCCCTCCTTCCCTCCTTCCCTCCTCCCTCCTTCCTCCTCCCTCCTTCCCTCCTTCCCTCCTTCCCTCCTTCCCTCCTTCCCTCCTTCCCTCCTTCCCTCCTTCCCTCCTTCCCTCCCTCCCTCCTCCCTCCTCCCTCTCCCTCCCTCCCTCCCTCCTTCCCTCCTTCCCTCCCTCCCTCCTTCCCCCTCCTCCCTCCCTCCCTCCCTCCCTCCCTCCCTCCCACCTGCTGGGCAACTTGGATTTAATTCTGTCACCCGGCACAATTTTCTCACACGCATGTAGTGGTATTCTTATTAATCTCATGCCAACGGCCGTTGGACCTGAAAAACTAAATGTGGAAAATATGTAATCCTTGTAATTCTGATTGCAACGTTTTTGCGCATTCCTTGCAGATTCCACGTCGCCACACAAGATTCGCGTCTGTCAACCACCTGCAAGGTACTTGTTTTATTATTATGCGTTTTTTGGGCAGTCGCTCCCTCTTCTGATTTTCTTGATGCCAACGGCCGTTGGACTTGCAAAATCAGTTTCCATCATTGCTGTTGTGATTTACGTGATGCCAACGGCCGTTGGACCTCCAAAAAAAAGTTCTTGCCAATTTTTTTTGCGTTATTGATTATACGCCAGTTTTATCAGCCGTTGCATTACGACGTTTTTATCTTAACTTCATTGCTGTAATGCCAACGGCCGTTGGCGTTGTAAAATAAAATTGTACTCCGGCTGATGAATTAATCCGCCCCTGAAGGTACTAGGTTTACTTACATTGGTTGTGCCAGTTGTGCTTCACGTGCAGTTTTTTTCAATGGAGAAAGACAAGGACGTTTCGGTGTCGAACCAGGAGAGAGAGGCAGTTGAACGGGGGGCCAAAAAACTGCCAGCCGAAGTTGTTAGAGCGATTGAGAAATTTTGGGATTCAATTCCAGCCATGGTTGTGATGAAAAAAGATGATGTACAAGCTGAAGTGGACGAAATGCCGGCCTTAATTTCCGACGATGAAGGGGATGGTGTCAACTTTATTCAACCGGGAAACAAACGTAAACTGAAACGCAAAAAGTAGTGCGACCTAAGATGTTTTTAAATGTATATGCCAATTTAATGAAATCATTTTCTGAGGTTGTGAAGGACCTGACTGTTTTAAAAATGAATGATTACAATAAATTAGGCAAACACACTAATGGGAAAACGCGTTTTTTTGGCCGCGATGTAAATCTTTTTGTTCGTTTTTTCCCTGAAAAAGATGGCCGAGATCGCGAATGAGTCCGAGATCGTGAATGAAGTCTACGGAAGCGTCCTTCAAAACGTTTACAAACAAGTTCGCTTTCTGTCGCGTGTCATATTCGAGGAAGTTCGTGTCGCGCAGGAGAAGACAGGCCGCCACTTGGCCGTTTTATTGGCGTTTGATTCGTTCAGCCAAATGGAGAGGGTTATGTACGCCCAGCTAGCTGATATGAACTTCTGTATTCAACAGGGTTTTTTCGTACCACAGATGGATCTAAGAGCGCCAATAGACCCAACGAGGGAGTTCCGCCTTTTGGTGTCGTTCATTACAAAGGGGCCAAAGATAGAGTTGGGGGAAGAGGAAGGGGCTCAGGTTGGGTGCACCTACGGGCGCGCATTTTACCCGAATGTTACGTCTTCCCTGCGCGTGAGGGCTGACGCGTGTGTAGGGGCAGAAGTACCCCTCAACATGAACTTTTCTTGCTCTCTGACCCGATCGTGAGGGATGGGGACCCATGCGTGGTATGCGAAATTGCTCCAAGGAGGGGTGTGGGTGCCAAACAGGCCCTCAGAAGTGGTGTAGAGGATGTAGGGATGCCAGATATTGCAGTGAGGAGTGCCAGCGTGCTGACTGGAGTAGGCATAAGGATAGATGCGAACGTCTGAGGCAAGCAAGGGAGGGGCTGGCAGGGGTGATAAGGGGGGTAAACAGGACGACCATACTGGATGGAACTCAGGTCGACTTCTCTGAGGTCGACTTCTCCTTCACCTTCTACTACGGTTCTTCCTCATAGAAAAACTGGAAATGTAGAGTAATAATTTGCTTTTGAGGTTGGATAACTGGACGCATTTTGGGTTTGAAATTTGTGTATGTAGTCCTGATTTGTGTTGTAAAATGGTGTAATGGTGAATTCTCTTTTTACTTTGAAATTGGAATAAAATTGACCTGATTTGTGTTGTAAAATGGTGTAATAGTGGATTCTCCTTTCACTTTGAAATTGGAATAAAATTGACTTTCGTTTTCTCTCATGCGACTGTAGTGGGTTAAACAACAATTAGTGACCCAACGGCCGTTAGGGATTGGAAACCTCGCCTAACGTTTGCATATTTTCTTTCCGACAAAACCTCATTTTTTTTAAGGATGGACGTCGATGTATGTTATGTGCAGAGGGGACAAGTTTGACGTCGGGGCCGATAATGGAAGGGGATATCTCACTGCCGTGGGAAATTTGGACCGAAGTCGCAGCTTTTATGGAGGCGCCCGACGTAGCCCGCTTTGAAGCAGTTTGTAGAGGGGCTAGGGAAGCGGTGTCGGGGAGGTATGAACCCCAATTCAGCTTTAAGTTAATTTCTGGGTTCGTGGACGCATTCGGGGATGGTCCTCGTACATTGATAACTGAGTCTCTTTTCCGAGAATTGTATGGCGGGCAAGTAAAGTGTGCAAGCGCTGATATCACCCCCTACACACTCGTCACAAGGGGAATGTATTTTAAGGTATATTGTGAAGAAGTTGAGGAGGTGTTAGGACGCCAGCCAGCACCAGAGGGACATGCACGAGCAAGGACGATGGGAGGGTTGTTCAGGTCCGAGCGTGCTGAGAGGAGACGTGTGTTGGAGAGGAATTGGAGGGGGTGGACAGCTCGCTTACGCCAATTGGGAAAGGAAATGGATGACTTGTACGATAATTATGAACTATGGGGGTTAAGGAGCATTTTCTGGTTCTGCGATACTCCTTATGACCCGGATGAGGACATTTTTTTTCCTCCGGGGAGGAGAGCGCGTAGGGAGGCAGAATGGGTGAAGCTTTTGGAGGGGCTGCCTCTGGAGGGGGGAGGAATGGCATGTGCAGTTCTGATCATGGGATTTGATGAGAACGCAGACATGAAGGCCTTATTAGAGAGGAGGTGTAGGGAGGAGGATATGGCAAGCGTTTTGGTGGAGTTAGCTATGCAGGTCCTCAGCGGAACAATCTTCACACCGGATTATCTCAAGTTTTTTGGGGGGAAGAAGGCACGCTTGCTGTATTTGGCCGAGAGTAGTATGTACAAGTGGAAAGGGGACATGATGTTGTGTTTGGATGAGGATTCTGAAGAGGTTGAATGATGAAACATAAATTTCATTAATAAATTTTGAATTCTAATATTGAATGAAATTCGCCAATTTTTGCTGATGGGTAAGGCTGATGGCTAAAGCTGGATTTGATGATTTAATTATCTCTAATTCTGTCAACTGTCACATTTATATAAATTTGACATGAATTCGGCATTTTTTGGATTCCAACGGCCGTTGGACCTCAAAAAACATTTCTAGTGTGGTTAAAAAGTTGTGGGTATTTTGTTAAATGGAGTGACCAATGGTTGTGATTTATTTGATGCCAACGGCCGTTGGACCTTGACAAACATTGCTAGTGTAGCGCAACAGTGGTGGATAATTTGTTTAATGGAGGGGCCGTCGCATCTGCTTGTTATTTTTTTAGGCTGAACAGTCACTGAAAATGTCGACATTATTGCTCCACACCACGTAGGCCAGCCATCATGTTCCGCACACAAATCTGGCTCGACTCCGATCCCTGGCAGTGCTCTTCGCTTCGAACAGGTCCGGAACGAGTTTCTTGTGGGGTTGGAGCAATAAATAGTATTTTACCGGGAAGAGGCGTAATGCCAACGGGCGTTGGACCTGAACAATTGTGTGGTTAAATCAAGTGACAGAATATGAATGTGATTTATTTTACATTTAAAAACATATGTTATTTGGGAGGACAAGAAAGTTGGTTTTTGAGGTGTGTGTATCTTACGGTCGTTGATGGAGGAAACCTCTAACAATCCTGATGCTCTCGTGATCGTGTTTTGTTTATGTGATATCTGTCAAGGCATCAAGAAGGAGAGGAGTCGCCCGTTGCTGAGAAGCTGAGGACAACTGTACTGGAAAGGTATGTGGACAAGGACAACTGTGGGTGTGGGGGGAATAGCTTGGTGGACACCATTTCTGACTGGTCCGTAAGGCCTCTACCCGAAGGGGGTTGTGAGCCAACGGCCGTTGGAATTGGAAAAACATTATCATGTGCTTTTTATTCGTTTGATAGGGTGGCAAGCAGCCAGGATGTGTCTTTCATGCAGCTTAGTGGTGGCTATTTACCATTTTTCTCCTAGAAAGGCCTCCAAAAAAACTAGCTGAGCATAAAGATGGGGCTTGACTGGTTCGTAAGGCATCCACCCTTCCCAGAGGGGGGTTGTGAGCAAACGGCCGTTGGAATTGGAAAAACATTATCATGTGCATTTCATTCGTTTCATTGGGTGGCAATAAGGCAGGATGTGTCTTTCATGCAGCTTAGTGTGGTTATTACCATGTGCCTTCCTAGAAAGGCCTCCAAAAAAACTAGCTGAGCATAAAGATGTGGTTGACTGGTTCGTAAGGCATCCACCCTTCCCAGGGGGGTTGTGAGCCAACGGCCGTTAGACTTAAAAAACATTATCATGTGCATTTCATTCGTTTGATTGGGTGGCAATAAGGCAGGATGTGTCTTTCATGCAGCTTAGTGGTGGCTATTACCATTTTTCTTCCAAGAAAGGCCTCCAAAAAATCTAGCTGAGCATAAAGATGGGCTTGACTGGTTCGTAAGGCATCCACCCTTCCCAGAGGGGGGTTGTGAGCCAACGGCCGTTGGACTTGAAAAACATTATCATGTGCATTTCATTCCTTTGAGTGGGTTGGCAATCAGCCAGGATGTATCTTTCATTCAGCTTAGTGGTGGCTATTACCATTTTTCTTCCAAGAAAGGCCTCCAAAAATCTAGCTGAGCATAAAGATGGGCTTGACTGGTTCGTAAGGCATCCACCCTTCCCAGAGGGGGGTTGTGAGCCAACGGCCGTTGGACTTGAAAAACATTATCATGTGCATTTCATTCCTTTGAGTGGGTGGCAATCAGCCAGGATGTCTTTCATTCAGCTTAGTGATGGCTATTACCATTCTTCCAAGAAAGGCCTCCAAAAATCTAGCTGAGCATAAAGATGTGGTTGACTGGTTCGTAAGGCATCCACCCTTCCCATAGGGGGGTTGTGAGCCAACGGCCGTTGGACTTGAAAAACATTATCATGTGCATTTCATTCGTTTGATTGGGTGGCAATAAGCAGGATGTGTCTTTCATGCAGCTTAGTGGTGGCTATTACCATTTTTCTTCCAAGAAAGGCCTCCAAAAATCTAGCTGAGCATAAAGATGGGTTGACTGGTTCGTAAGGCATCCACCCTTCCCAGAGGGGGGTTGTGAGCCAACGGCCGTTGGACTTGAAAAACATTATCATGTGCATTTCATTCCTTTGAGTGGGTTGGCAATCAGCCAGGATGTATCTTTCATTCAGCTTAGTGGTGGCTATTACCATTTTTCTTCCAAGAAAGGCCTCCAAAAATCTAGCTGAGCATAAAGATGGGCTTGACTGGTTCGTAAGGCATCCACCCTTCCCAGGGGGGTTGTGAGCCAACGGCCGTTGGACTTGAAAAACATTATCATGTGCATTTCATTCCTTTGAGTGGGTTGGCAATCAGCCAGGATGTATCTTTCATTCAGCTTAGTGGTGGCTATTACCATTTTTCTTCCAAGAAAGGCCTCCAAAAATCTAGCTGAGCATAAAGATGTGGTTGAATGGTTCGTAAGGCATCCACCCTTCCCAGAGGGGGGTTGTGAGCCAACGGCCGTTGGACTTGAAAAACATTATCATGTGCATTTCATTCCTTTGAGTGGGTTGGCAATCAGCCAGGATGTATCTTTCATTCAGCTTAGTGGTGGCTATTACCATTTTTCTTCCAAGAAAGGCCTCCAAAAATCTAGCTGAGCATAAAGATGTGGTTGAATGGTTCGTAAGGCATCCACCCTTCCCACAGGGGGGTTGTGAGCCAACGGCCGTTGGACTTGAAAAACATTACCATGTGCATTTCATTCGTTTAATTGGTGGCAATAAGGCAGGATGTGTCTTTCATGCAGCTTAGTGGTGGCTATTACCATTTTTCTCCTAGAAAGGCCTCCAAAAATCTAGCTGAGCATAAAGATGGGTTGATGGTTCGTAAGGCATCCACCCTTCCCACAGGGGGGTTGTGAGCCAACGGCCGTTGGAATTGAAAAACATTACCATGTGCATTTCATTCGTTTCATTTGGTGGCAGTAAGGCAGGATGTGTCTTTTATGCAGCTTAGTGATGGTTATTACCATGTGCCTTCCAAGAAAGGCCTCCAAAAATCTAGCTGAGCATAAAGATGTGGTTGAATGGTTCGTAAGGCATCCACCCTTCCCACAGGGGGGTTGTGAGCCAACGGCCGTTCGACTTGAAAAACATTACTTACGTATTACGCACGTGCCAATTGGCGCAGGGGAGGGATGGCGGAGACGGGCGAGCTGGAATCTTCGACCCGCGCTGCGATTGCCTGCGTGGCAGCAAACGTACTTAACCGGGCTCGCGAGATCCACGGATGGGTACGGCAGCACGAGAAGCGCCTGGGTCGCCAGTTTGCGGTTTTGGTCGTGTATGACTCGTTCGCCTCAGTAGGACGACAGATTAATCTCCAGTTGCTGGACATGTACTTCGCCTTGGCTGGCGGATTCTACAAGCCCACGCCGGCGGATCGGGTTCCACTCAATCGAGACGTCGAGTTTCGACTTTTGGTGTCGTATGTCGGAAAGGTTGGGTGGGACCAGTGGGAGAAAGACCAGTGGGGGAAATTTCCAGACGCGAGTGAGGCGCAGCCGAGATTGACCGTATCGGCGAGAGTAGAGGGGGGGGGTTTGAAGGTTTCCATTTTACATTCGGGAATTCCGAGTCCGTGAAATTGACGTTTTCACGGATGATCGTTCTCCCGGGGGTGGGAGGGCCGATGCTCGGCTCGCTTCCAAAGTGTTGCTCGAATAAGGCGTGCTCTGTGATGGAGGGTGTCCACCGCAAGTGCGGGGGTTGTCGAGACGTCCGGTATTGTGCTGCCGAATGCCAGCGTGCGGACTGGGAGGAACACAAGAAGTGGTGTAACAAGTATCGTGAGGCGAGAAAGTCTCTCAGCACTATGCACGGCGACGTTACAGACAGCTGGTCTGGTGTCAATTTGGCCGGACTTGCAATTCGGATGGGGGGTGAAGTGCATTTCAAGTTCAAAGGTGAAATGTTCAAGGTTTTTTGATGGGACTGAATCGTACCCAAGGGCGATTTGTGAGGCGATGTCCGCGCTGGGGGAACAGTACCCCTGTTCGACTGCGTGAGGGGAATGGATTCTGCGACTGAAGGCATTTTGGGTGTGATTTTCTTGCGCCAACGGCCGTTGGAACTTTCAAATTAGCGTTTGATTTTCTTCGCACCCGGAAGTAGGGTGTGGTTTGCCACGTGGCACCATGGATGTAATTAATAAATGCATAATAAAACATTTTTCGTGCGCCAACGGCCGTTGGAGACTGAAAACTAGTGTGTGCTTTGTGCGCGTAATAAATCTTAAAATTCTTGTTGTTTTTTCAAGCCAACGGCCGTTGACGGTGAGAAATGTATATCAAACGGTGTCGGTGGGTTGCAGATGACGTTCTACAGGACGGAGGGGGGCGAGTGGATCAACTTGGAAGACAGGCTTCTGGGAGTGGTTAAGAGCGCGCTCAGGCTTCTGCCGGACATTAAGCTGGATTTTAAGCCCAAGGAGGGTGAAAGGTCTCTTTTGAGACCGGATGTCGCGAAGGCCGCGGCTCTTGTTTTCAATATCGAGGGTCGGGGACTCCCAAAGCCGACCGTAGAGCCATTTGAGGAGGTGCTTGTGAGGTGTGGTGCTATAAGGCCCTATGATCCATCAATACCCAGCCCAATTTGTTTTCAGTCGATCGATGCTGATGGTAATGAAAGTTGGATACCGATGACGCGGCCATATGATAGGGGAGAAGGGTTTAAGGGTTTAGGGGAGGTGGGACGGTTCGAATGGGTCATCTTGAAGGACGGCAAGTACTTCAAGCATCACACTGACCTGATCATCGACCGGCTGTTCGTGTCTGCTGGAGATTGCATGTTCTGGTTGAGGGAATACGTGCATGAGTGGGGACCCGACGGTGTTGACGAGTTTGAGAAAGCGGTTCGTGAGGTGATGTCCGCGTTGGGGCAGGAGTACAAGTTCGAGTGCGTGACTGACGCGAATCGATTATGCGACTGAAGTGTTGGGTGTGATTTTCTTTGCGCCAACGGCCGTTGGCAGCTGGAAAGTTGGGTGTGATTCGCCACGTGGCACTATGGATGTAATCAATAAATGCATAATAAAAATTTTTTTCGTGCATTGCTCCTGCGCCAACGGCCGTTGGAGGCTGGAAAATGGTGTGATTTTCGTGCGCGTAATCATTTTGTTGTTAAGAGTTTTTTCAAGCCAACGGCCGTTGACGGTGAGAAATGTATATCAAACGCTGTCGGTGGTTTGCAGATGTCGTTCTACAGGACGAAGGGGGGCGAGTGGATCGATATTACCGAATGGAAACAAAAGCGTGGCGACTTGGAAGACAGGCTTCTGGGAGTGGTTAAGAGCGCGCTCAGGCTTCTGCCGGACATTAAGCTGGATTTTAAGCCCAAGGAGGGTGAAAGGTCTCTTTTGTGTGATTTTCTTGCGCCAAAGGCCGTTGGAACCTGCAAATTAGGGTTTGATTTTCTTTGCGCCAACGGCCGTTGGAACCTGCAAATTAGGGTTTGATTTTCTCTGCGCCAACGGCCGTTGGCAGCTGGAAAGTTGGGCACTATGGATGTAATCAATAAATGCATAATCGTGGTTCTCTGAACATAGTTTCTTTATAGTGAGATGGAAGGGTAGCCGCTATAGCTAGGTTATTGGGTTCACGTGACATACCTTTTGAGGCCGGTGCGGCCTGATCCGGATCAGTCGTGGCCAAAGCTTTGGCCAGTTTTTCTTGGCCAGGTGGCAGGAGCTACGTTGAGATATAAACCTGCCACTGTCTAGGTTTCTTGGCTCATGGCGTAGTGATTAACTAGATCTAGATTCTTTCTCTCACGCAATATGTGACCTAATAGCCCCGGCAGCCTTACGTAAGCTGCCGGCAATTAGAACGCCACATTGCGTCATTTGTTCAGACGCAACATTTGCGTGGCGAAAAAATGCCGTCCGGGCCAAGGCCGCATGACACGCAAAAAAGGACAAAAACAAACCCACCTAGCTAAGGTCGGCCTCTTTTCTTTTCACGAGGGCGGCGACAGCAAGCCAGGGGAAACGAACCTCTGGTTTGACGAACCTGTACTGTCGGAGCCATTTTTGGCCCTGAGCAGCAATGCCGAAGGGGCGCAAAGCTACAGGAGGGCAGGCAGCGCGCGGGGAGGACGGGACGCCCACACCGCGGGCTGCTGCCGCCAGTCACGCGCCAGTCGCCTTCAGCGCCAAAAAGAAGCAGCTCGCCACTCTGCTCGCCAAGTGCATCAGCCCCGCAGAGGCGGTGGGGGCAGTCGAGCAGGTCTTCGGTGCCGAGGACTGGGTGACGGACGCCAGCTCGTGGAGCTCGAGCCAGCTGAAGTCTGTCGTGCAGTTGCTGGCCGATCACGTTGATGTTGGCGACGTGTTGGACGCACGTGACCCAAACGGAACGTTGGTGGCAAAACTGCTGGCCGTGGCAGATCTCGCGGCGGACGAGGAGGAGGATCAGGCGCTGCCACCAACGACACCTGCGCAGCGAAAAATGGCCAAGCCGAAAGGCGCGGCCAAGGTTTCGGCAGGTGGGGGGGCTGTCGGAAAGGAAATGAGGGCGAGGTTGGCGACATTCGTTGGGGCACCTCCGGAAACCGAAAATCAGGACGACGAGGAGGACGAGGAGGGGGAGGTCGCAGCCGAGAAATTCATGCAAGGTTTGAAGGCAGCGCTGGGAGGAATGGAGGGGGCGGGAAGCCACTTCAAGGCCTCGAAAGGGGTGGCGCTGCCAAGCCGAGCCAAGAGCGTGAAATATCGGGTTTCGGAGCGGGTGCTGCCGGGGGTGTTGGAGGACGCCAGCGACAATGGGATGGGAATCCGGTCGTGGGTCATGACGGTAAAGCCTGGAAATTGGCGGAACATGGAGAACAGGAAAATTGTCATGAACATTGCATTGGCCATGGACACCCTTCTCAAGGAGCTGGGCTCAGCAGCCGGGGAGCTTGTGGGCATGGAGTACCTAATGAGGGTGGTGGCGGCCTTGCTGCAGGTGGAAGGGCAAGGAGGGGGGGGTGGAAGGTGGCCAGCCACCTCCTGCCATTGGGGGAGGAGGCTGCACTGTCAGCCACCCCGGCTGTCAAGGCAGCTCTCCAAACTGCCATCCTCTTGGACAAGCTCAGCAAGGCTCAACAAGTAGGGAAATAGAATCCCAGCGGGACCGCTCCCTTTTCCCGCTGCCATACCCACTTAGGCCAGCGTACACCGCGTGGGGCAGGGTGAGATCGGCACGCCGGCGACAGCGTGCCACGCGCCGCCACCGCGAGTACACACTGCAATGCAAGGTAGTGCGTTGGCTTAATTGGCTGTGGGGAGGGGGGCAAGACCCTCCTCCTAACCCTAGAGGGGCGTGCTCTAAGGGGAGGGAGGAGGCCCTTGCGAGGGTCAAGAGGCACTGCACCTGGCACAGTCGCCGCGTAGGGGGCGTTGCGACAGGCCAGGAGCAAGAAGGTGCTGATGCAATATATGGGAAGCAGAATAAGTATGAACAACTGCGCGCGGACGCGGTGAGTCTACCAAAGGCGGAGGTGGCGGGGAAGGCACGGCTGCTCGACCTGTTGGCTATGCGGCCGAGCTGGCGGGAGATATATGCCAGCGAAGAGAACTGCATCAAGCCAGCGGTCGTGGCGAGCGCAAAGTATTGGAATGTGCCCAAGCCCAGCCGGGGATGCTCCATGGCTGAATGGGGCAAGCTCATGAGCCGGGCAGCGGGCGTGGGCATGGTGGCGTTCCGGGAGAGGCGGCCCAAGTGGGTGGATGGCTGCTTTGGAGTGGCCAAGGGGGTGGGTGAGCTTCGGTTCATCGTCAACAGGAAGCTGGGCAACCTGCTGTGGGTGGACCCCCCCAAGATCCTGCTACCCCACCTGGGCATCCTCGTGGAGGTCTACATCAAAGGCTGGTGCTACTGCGCCAAGAGCGACCTCGTGTCATACTACTATTCCATCGAGGTGCCCGAGTGGTGGTGGGACTACCAAGGGCTTCCTAGTGTGTGGTCGACTAGCGTAGGTCTGGCAGGGCCCAGGCGGAAGGTGTGGCCCGTGCTCAAGGTGCTGGCCATGGGACATTCCCATGCGGTGGCGCTGGGGGAGGCCATCCATGAGATGGTGCTCTACATGACCGGTGCCCTGGATCCGAGGCGCCAGGTCAACTACCTCTCAAGCGCAGGTGAGCTCACCTTGGTGCGCGACGAGTGTGGCCAGCCACTGCGCTTGGCCATCGAGTACAAGGAGGAGCGCGCCGGGGAGCTTCAGATTGACCTGGAAAACCCCCCTGCCCCCATGCTGTCCATCACTATTGATGACTTGGTGGCCAGCAACGGGCGGACCTGCGAGGCGGTGAACCAGCTCATCACGCGCGCTATTGAGGAAGGCTACCTCCCTAACAACCTTGTGCCGTCTAAGGAGAAGACTAAGATGGCGAGCCTGGAAGGGGACGAGCTAGAAGCCCTAGGGGTGGTGCACCGACGGAACGGCGTGCTGGAACCAACGGTCAAGCAGCTCAACCTTGTGATCGCCCACACGCAGGCTATACTCACTCGAGGCCGAGCTACGGCCGAGGGGCTGGCTGCCGTCTTGGGGCGGTGGTTGTGGCTGCAGATGTTAAGCCGCAGCTGCTTGTCCATTTGGCAGCAATGTTTCAAATTCATCAGCCTGCAAGGGTGGGGGCAGCGATCCTGGGTGCTGTGGGCCGGGGTGCGGGAGGAGTTAGAGTGTGCCCTGGCCTTGGCTCCCATGCTAAGGGTTGACCGAAGCGCACCTTTGGCCCGTGAGGTGGTTGCATCTGACGCGTCCACCTACGGGCAAGGTGTCGTGTACGCAACCATGGAGCCGGGCGATGTGACGGAGCTGGCGAGGGCACGAGAGGTGCGGGGGTACCCGACTTTGCTCATACCAAGTGAGGTGGCCTACGCTGGCCCTAGGCCACTGAGCGCGCGGGCGCAACAAGCAATCACTAGCCAGCAATGGCGGGTTGGGGTCCGGAGTCGTTGGCGGGATCCGGGGATGCACATCAACGAGAAGGAGGTGCGGGCTGCAGTGAAGGGCGTGGAGAGGAGTGCGCGCAGCTTGGCAAACCGAGGCAAGCGGGTGGTGAGGTTGGTGGACTCCACCGCGGCGTTGGGCTGCTTGGCTAAGGGGCGGTCCTCATCCCACAAGCTCAACAAGCAGTGCCGCCGCTTGTGCGCGCTGACCCTCGCCACGGGGAGTCGTTCCCAGTGGGTGTGGACGCCGAGTGCACTTCAACCAGCCGATGGCGTTTCTCGCGGCCAATCCATGGCGACTTTCTTGGCAGGCTGGGTGCGCGACCTGACCGCGGAAGGCATCCATCCTAACCCGGGGCCCCCTGCACCTGTTAGCTACCTTCCATTGCTAGAGGGGAAAGTAAAGCCGGCTACTTTGCTGGCCTACCGTCGTGGTCTTGATTCCCTCTTGACTTGGTGGGAGGCTGGTGGGCGGGCGGACGGGTCATCGTCACGAGCTGACACCCTTGAGGAGACATTTTGTGCGTATGTCGCCTGGGCTCATTTTCGGGGGTACAGCCGCCAAGTGTGTGTCAATGCCTTGATGGGGTTGCAACTTTATTATCCCGGTATGGTGAAGCGGTGGGACTTGGCCCGTGGCGTCCTCGCTGGGTGGAAAACACTTGTGCCCCCCCGTGCCCCTCCTCCCATTCCATGGGAGGCGGCGTTTGCACTTGCCAGCACGATGGTCATGCAAGGTCAGCGCCTTGCGGGCCTGCTGGTTGTCATCGTGTTCCGCCATTACCTGCGAATCTCGGAGGCGCTGAACCTCCGTGTTGGCCATGTGCGCCTCCAGCCTGACGTTCGGCTTGGGCCGGCTCAACGGGGCGCCCTACTGCTGAGGTCTACCAAGACCTCTAAGGGCAAGACTCAGTCAGTGGTGGTAGAAGATGTGATGTCTGAAACCATCCTCCGTCACTGCATCGCGGGTAAGCACGCTTGGGAGGCCGTGTTCCCTTTCACCTACCCGCAATTCCGGCGCATTTGGCAGGCTGCGAGTCAGGCCTTGGGGGTCGCCCAGATTTTCACCATTCACGGGCTGCGGCATGGAGGTGCCACTCACGATTTCCTCGCGGGTCGCAGCATGGGGGACATCCAGGGCCGGGGGCGCTGGCTTAGCAGCTCCACGGTTGCCCATTATGTGGGCTTGCACCGCAGTTTGGAGGTGCAGCTGCCTGAGGTTATTCTTCGGGCCATGGCCGCCTGCCCCCCTCGGGCCTGGCGGGCTATTTTGAAATTGCCCTCCACCTAATTTGGTTGTTCATTTCTCTGTCATTATGCTAGGTTCTTTGCCCCTGGCATGGATCGCCAGGGAGGGATATAAGGGTAAGGCTAGCCTTTGCCAAGCAATAAGTGTTCCCATGAGCATCGGCGGCCGGGATGTGGCCTGCCTTTTGTATGTGCTCCACTCATTGTTTTAATAAAGAGTCTGGTTACCCTGGAGTTCCACGGTTAATAGAATCGTGGTTCTCTGAACATAGTTTCTTTATAGTGAGATGGAAGGGTAGCCGCTATAGCTAGGTTATTGGGTTCACGTGACATACCTTTTGAGGCCGGTGCGGCCTGATCCGGATCAGTCGTGGCCAAAGCTTTGGCCAGTTTTTCTTGGCCAGGTGGCAGGAGCTACGTTGAGATATAAACCTGCCACTGTCTAGGTTTCTTGGCTCATGGCGTAGTGATTAACTAGATCTAGATTCTTTCTCTCACGCAATATGTGACCTAATAGCCCCGGCAGCCTTACGTAAGCTGCCGGCAATTAGAACGCCACATTGCGTCATTTGTTCAGACGCAACATTTGCGTGGCGAAAAAATGCCGTCCGGGCCAAGGCCGCATGACACGCAAAAAAGGACAAAAACAAACCCACCTAGCTAAGGTCGGCCTCTTTTCTTTTCCCGCCCACCCTCCCTGCGTGTTTGGGGGTAAGGCTAGCCTTTGCCAAGCAATAAGTGTTCCCATGAGCATCGGCGGCCGGGATGTGGCCTGCCTTTTGTATGTATGTGTGGTTAATAGAATAAAAATTGTTTTCGTGCATTTTTCGTGCGCCAACGGCCGTTGGAGGCTGGAAAATGGTGTGATTTTCGTGCGCGTAATAAATCATTCTTGTTGTGTCAAGCCAACGGCCGTTGACGGTGAGAAATGTGTATCAAACGGTGTTGGTGGTCGCAGATGGCGGTCAAATGCACGGTTGCGTGGTGCCAGGAAGCGAGAGCAGGAGGGGATGACTTGTGCGTGCGTCATGTCAGCGTGCGAACGGGAATGGCAGGGAGGGTGAAGGATTTGTTTGCAAAAAAGGGGGGATGTATCGCCCGGGATTGCCAGCTTCCATTCGGGACGGATTGCATGCCTTTTTGTGATGGACACGCCAAGTTGTCAGGGGAGATGCAAGAGGTGATCAAAGGAGGCTTGTTGTTTGTGCATGGCGAGTCCAGTGCTGGTGAAGGACCTCTTGTCCTGAGTTTTGAGGTGGACGGTGCTGGAAGTCTGGAAAGAATGGCGGTCAGGTCGCGGGAATGGATGTTGAATCACCCTGACTTTGACTCGTATGCCTACTGCCAAGGTTTCGGGGACGCCGTTTTTACATGGATGCTGTGCTCGGAGGATGACGTGCATGCGATTGTTTCGCATGACGACTTGGATATCGCAGGCGCCATGGGCGCAGACCTGTTGTTGTATTTCATGATTGGATGGGGTTGCGGATTTTTGGAAGGTGATTGGTGGGTCCCGCACCTCGCAAGGCTTACTTTTGCGGTCGGCGAATTGCCTGTACCTGTTGAAGTCTCAAAAACTCGTGTGGAGATGGCTGCCGTTCTGGCATCGGGGGTTAAGCGCCAAGCCCGATTTGCCATGACCGTTGTTGCTGATGCTGAGGGGGAGGAAATTGAAAAGGTCGTGGAAAGGGTCGTCCTGGCCTCTGCTTTGGTGGAGAGAGCAAGGCATGCATGCGACTAGGTGTTTTTGGTCGCCAACGGCCGTTGGACTTGCAAAATGTCCTGTGAGCTGAGTCCGTTTCTTAACTTGCCATGGACGTCGGTTGTGCAGGATCAGGGTGTAGGATGGAGTGCGGAAAAGAAGGAAAGGAAGGGGGGAGACTACAAAGGAAAACCTGATAGAGATTGTGGAGGCCGAACTGGAAGACCTGCCCGATCTGGTTCTCGAAGAGGACGGGCAATTGCACGCTGAACGTCTTGATGGCGTGGGCATGATGATGTCGGAGGTTGATGGGTATGGTGGAATTGCTAAAGGTGTATTGCGTAAATTGAGGCGTGAGGAGGATGTGGGGACTCCGGCTCATGTTTTGGTCAGTTTTATGAACGACAATTGGGGTCGAATGCAACCCACTAAAGATGGGGAGGATGTTGACTAGAATGTGATTTTAGGATGAATGTAAATTTATTTAATAAAGAAGAATCATTTGGAAAAAATCGCCTGATGGTGTCAAGTTTTGTGCGTCTAAGGCCAACGGCCGTTGGGGTGTGTGGAATTTAACAGGGCCAACGGCCGTTGACCCTGCTGAATGCGTGCGTTTGCGGGTGGTGTAAAAAATATCGATGTGCACAGATGGACCCCATTCGATGCGAACATCCGGATTGTCAATGGGAAGGAGTGCCGACGGACAGCGAGTGGTTCTGTCCCAAGCATTCTGACGTATGGGGGGCGTTGTTTGCCGAAATCGAGAGCGGGCTGATGACGATTGACCGTCACATCGTGACGAAAAAGTGGAAGCCTTGGCCCAACAACATGGTTTTGGTCTTGTACTATGTTGACAAGAAGCCTCGATTCATGCTGCGTGATGCACAGTGGGTGATAGAGGAGGTGGGACAGATGCGACCTGGAGAGGGGATAGGCGGAGAGGACAAGCCGCCAAGGCATGTGTGGGCTTACATGGGAGACCATCCCGACTGTCCAACGGCCAAAGTGTGGCATGATATGGGAAGGGACCTGGCCACGGAGTCCGCGTATGAGTGCGCGCGACTCGTGACAGCGCTCTTGAAGGGGGAGGTGAAAGACCTGATGCGCAAGGGGGGTTGGTAGAGACGATTAGACAGCAGATTAGACGTGTGTGTGATTTTGATGAGGAGATTGATGAGAAGCCGGCAAAGAGGGGCAGGATGGACAGAATTGCTCAGTAAGAAAGAGAGGGAGAAAATATGATTTGATTAATCTGATGCGTGTAATTGAAACTAATTTATTTTGTCTCATAAAACTTCTTTGAACGGACCTTTGAACCAACAATTATTGCACAACAAGACTAGATTGAGAATTGTGTGAGAAAGACGCCAGAGGGGGTTCTGACGGTCCTTATTGCCCCTGTTATACAATGGCTGCTGTATGGGACTCATGGCAATTGCGCAGATGGCAACGAAATGCAAAATCTGTACGGAGCCCGTAAGGGTCGAGGGACTGTGCGCGGAACATTACAAGTTCCTACAAGCGCACGACCTCGAGTACCAAAATGCCAAGGATCCATACGGGGGGTGTGGATTTCTTAGATGTGATAGACCACTGGAGGGATTGGATGTGTATTGCAAGACACATCTACCTTTTGCCGAGAAGTTGGAGGACGTGTGCGCTCGTGGGATCGCATACGTAGCAAGTTTGCAGATGTTGATGGGGAAGACCGGAATGACACGCTCGGTCCTCCACTTCACGGCAACGCACACTGGGGAACGGAAAGTTGAGCTGGTGCGCCTCGACAGGCAGGGACTCGAGATTTCGGCAGAGGGGGACAGCGCGTACGGGTTTGCTCATGGGCTAAACGTTACCATGGGGGATTCCTTGCAGGGTGTGGCGCGTGAATGCGCGTACACCTTGATGATGAATAATGGATTTGTGGAAGCACAAAGACTGCACAAGGATATTTTGGAGGCTCTTCTTGCCGCAGAGCCGGTGAGACTGCCGACGCTCCCGAGGCCTGAGGAGCGGGACCGTTTGATCAGGATGGTGGTGAAGGCGGATATAGATGCAGATGTGGAGGCCGCAAAGGCGAAGGCAGAGGAAGCGCGTCGTGCAAAGGAGGAATCGGATCAAGAACTGTTGGAGAAGATGCAGAGCTCCAACAAAATTTTGCATCGTTTGGGGATGGCGGACGTCGCTTATGAATACGAGTCCGGGAAGGGGAAGAAACAAACGAGGAAAAGATAATAATGGGAATGGTCGCCCACTGTTCTTGTCACAGAAATGCTTTTGTTAATGCTGGCGAACTTGGGACGGTCGTCCGTATTTCAACATTTCCTTGCCTTTAAAATTGATTGATGGGTAAATAATAATACTGAGCAAGCCTTCCATTTTATGTGTCTGTGGTCATACAATTTCGTTATTGTTTCAACCCTTGCAACGATGCATGTAAGTCTCAACCTTGGTGTCATGGAACTGCTTGTCTTTGCATATTACAACCCATTAATGCTCGGTTTGCATCATCATGTTCCAAAAAGGGAATAAATGAAGTAGCTATTGAAGCTTGCGTTAGAGAAATCCCCTTAAGATCACTCAGCTCCCAAGAAGACCAGCATTTGATTGAATACAATAAGTGGAGCCCTGCCACAAATGCAGCAGTTAACAGTGGCCTTAAGGTTTCTCAATCCGCACGCGGAAGCAAGAAGCCTCCAGGGTGGGAGGGAGGGGAAAGAAACAATTGCGGATCATTGCCTGCCTAGCTTGCTTAAGGCATGGCCCGCCGACACACAAGCTGACATCATCCTAAATGAATTAACACCGGCATGCGTCACACACCGGCCTGAACAGTGCTGAAAACGCCACTACAAACAGCGTGGCCACGCACCCCCAGGCTAGTGCGTTAACCGTACAGGTAGTTGTACAAGGTTCCCAAGACTAACAACCATAAAACGCGCCCATCGACCCCTTGGGCCGGTCCGAATCCACTTTACAATAATTAATCACGACTCACTAAATAACCCAAATCAGCCAAAGATTCGGTAAGCAACCAGCCGACCCTACAGGTCCCCACCTAACCTCAGCTGGTGCAACCAACCACGAATCTTTGCAAGTGAAGTCGTATAAAACCTACAATTAATTTTCTCGGACCGCTAATTAATAACCACCGACCCTTATAAACAACCGGGTCATCCAAGGAAAATTCGGGCGAGCAGGAAACCCTTTGTACAAATCGAATTAGTCAGCCCATGTCGCAGACAGCCTTCCACATCCAGGCCAAGGCATGGCGGCCTTATCTTTCCCGCATGCGTTAATTAAACTATATTCAGAGAAAACCGATTAAGATCACTCAGCTCCCAAGAAGACCAGCATTTGATTGAATACAATAAGTGGAGCCCTGCCACAAATGCAGCAGTTAACAGTGGCCTTAAGGTTTCTCAATCCGCACGCGGAAGCAAGAAGCCTCCACCCAATTACCCCCCCTGGCGCCAACCCCATTGCGCCGATTAAACTCATGACCACCGTGCGCGAAAGAGCGTGTCGCAACATCTTAAATGGCGACTCAGCCCGCGCTAGGCTATATTAACCCCCGCAGGGGCCCGCTGGTTACAATGCGACACAAGCCGGTGACCACCCCAAAAGCAAGCCCTCAAAAAGAGCCAGCATTTCGCAATTCCGGAACCGTCCAAAAAGGAAAGAGGTTTTACGACACCATAAAAGACTGAGCCGCGCAGCAGGTGCTGAGACGAAAAGGAACGACAAAGGTCTGGCGTAGCCTCGCCTCCCTGAGACGCCCTCCCCAACTCGAGTCTCGCAATAAGGAAATTTCTAGCTTCGGAGCGCAACTCTCGCGCGGCTCCTATTGTCCCCAACCACCCCTCCTCGGCAGGGGCAGCTGGACAACTGACCTGCCGCCACAAAAAATATTTTATGACAAAAAAGGTCGTTGCTGACAGGATCCTGGTTCGGGACCTTTTGAATCCAGGTCACGTCCCACGCACCATCGCACGGTGGCAAGCCTGCGATGTGACACTAGAGCTGTTTTAGAAACTTATAAACAGCTCCGCCGAAGCTGGCCAAACCGCCGGAGTAACGCCCCATCCTTCGCCCATGTCAAAAAGACCCGCAGCCGGGGAAAACGACATGGGGGTAAATTTAAATTTTCTTTCCGTTGCACGACCAACTATACTATGCTTGGTCGAACAACTTAGCGGTTGTGCCACCATCTGCCTCGGCTACAAGACAGATGCAACCCGCGCTAGAATGTGCAATTTTGCACAGGCGGCCATTGCCGCCATTGGGAAAGAAACAATTGCGGATCATTGCCTGCCTAGCTTGCTTAAGGCATGGCCCGCCGACACACAAGCTGACATCATCCTAAATGAATTAACACCGGCATGCGTCACACACCGGCCTGAACAGTGCTGAAAACGCCACTACAAACAGCGTGGCCACGCACCCCCAGGCTAGTGCGTTAACCGTACAGGTAGTTGTACAAGGTTCCCAAGACTAACAACCATAAAACGCGCCCATCGACCCCTTGGGCCGGTCCGAATCCACTTTACAATAATTAATCACGACTCACTAAATAACCCAAATCAGCCAAAGATTCGGTAAGCAACCAGCCGACCCTACAGGTCCCCACCTAACCTCAGCTGGTGCAACCAACCACGAATCTTTGCAAGTGAAGTCGTATAAAACCTACAATTAATTTTCTCGGACCGCTAATTAATAACCACCGACCCTTATAAACAACCGGGTCATCCAAGGAAAATTCGGGCGAGCAGGAAACCCTTTGTACAAATCGAATTAGTCAGCCCATGTCGCAGACAGCCTTCCACATCCAGGCCAAGGCATGGCGGCCTTATCTTTCCCGCATGCGTTAATTAAACTATATTCAGAGAAAACCGAAAATAATCGACTTTTTCTGCTTTACTACTAAATTCTGGTTTATATCGCACATGAACATAATTATTTTCAACACTAGAGTAACAAGAAAGTAATAAATATTCTGGGGCGAATTTAAATTGATCTTGTTGATGTGGAGGTATAAAAATAGGTATTTCACTTTTAATTACTTGATTTTTTTGTAATGTATAAAAAGGACAAGAAAACATATTCATTTACTTTATTATGCGTAGCTAAAGATCCAATTAAACCGGTATTAGGCCCTTCTGGCGTTTGTATAGGACCATAATGACTAGGATGTATATCATGTAACGTGCGTGTTTGCAAGTTGGCCGTTGACACTCTACGACGGAGCCAATTTTCGGAAGAACCTGCCTCATTTATGAATGCATCGACTGTGTGCATAAATTGTGATCATTGAATTGAACAAAAAAATTCTCTTATTGCCCCAATCATGGCTATTCTCTTAATGCCCTATCATGGCTATTTGTTTGTGTATGTTTTGCCCATGTTATTACATTAATGGCATGATGTTGTGGATTGCTAGCTCTATCTATGATGGTTGTTCGTTTGTGTATGCTTTGCCCATGTTGTTACAGTAATGGCATGATGTTGTGGATTGCTAGCTCAATCTATGATGGTTGTTCGTTTGTGTATGCTTTGCCCATGTTGTTACAGTAATGGCATGATTTTGTGGATTGCTCAACCTATGAGGGTTGTTCGTTTGTGTATGTTTTGCGCGCAGATCACAATGGATTGCACCATCTGCCGCAGCAAGCGAAGCCCCCTTACTGGTTCCAAGATCTTATCCTACTGGATGCCAAGCAGGCTGGCGAAGGGTATCCCAGTACGTACTTTGAAACTTGATGCCGCAAAACAACTACAACTTCGTTTTAACCCTTTAGCCGTTTTGAGTGATATTTACAGCGGACATTACATTTTTGTTGCTACGGGATGAGAATTGAGCTTTGTAATGCTAACAGGTGTCACAAACCAAACTGTCCGCTATTTGTAGTGGGCATTTATTGTTAGAGCTTGCAGCTGGGTCCCTGCTCCTCCACATGCAACCTTGGTGTTCATGAGCCCTTTACTAGCTTCCTTTCTGTCAGGGGGTGCTATATTTGGCACCCATAGGACATTGCAATATGACCAATGACATGACCCCCAAGGTGGTGAATATATGTGTGTGCTTGTGTCCTATAATGGACCATAACTAACTATTAGGTTGGTTTGTGGACATTATCATGGAAAGTGACAATTGCCCGGTTTTTATAGCGGGCAGTTGGACACGGTTTTAAGGGTTGACCTATTAGCTTTGTCAGATGTGTGTGCTGCACCGCACCGCTTGCTAACATATTCGGCGGATTTTTCTTTGTCGTCTGCGTGTCACAGCGTGCTTGTACGCACAACCACCCGCCTTCCCCTCCGCCGGCGCCCCCGCCGCCGGGCTCTCCGCCGCCACCGGTGTTGCCCCCTGCGGCCGCCGGCCCTTCCGCGCCGTCGGAAGCTGCAGCGGCAGCACAGCAAATGCCCCCTCCCCCCGCACCATCGTCGGGGCAAGAGGCGCGCGGCGTTCATGCAGCAAAGTCGGCGAAGGAGCGGAGGAAATCGGCGGCTTCTGGGTCATCGGGTTCCGATGCCGCGACGGCAGCAACTGGAAAAGCAACCCACAAGACACTGCCAGCTGCCCGGGTAGGTGTTACGCACAAAGATGGGATTTTCTTGCGCCATCCTTGTCCTTGTCCTTGTCCTTGTCCTTGTCCTTGTCCTTGTCCTTGTCCTTGTCCTTGTCCTTGTCCTTGTCCTTGTCCTTGTCCTTGTCCTTGTCCTTGTCCTTGTCCTTGTCCTTGTCCTTGTCCTTGTCCTTGTCCTTGTCCTTGTCCTTGTCCTTGTCCTTGTCCTTGTCCTTGTCCTTGTCCTTGTCCTTGTCCTTGTCCTTGTCCTTGTCCTTGTCCTTGTCCTTGTCCTTGTCCTTGTCCTTGTCCTTGTCCTTGTCCTTGTCCTTGTCCTTGTCCTTGTCCTTGTGCCAGCACCTTGTCCTTGTCCTTGTCCTTGTCCTTGTCCTTGTCCTTGTCCTTGTCCTTGTCCTTGTCCTTGTCCTTGTCCTTGTCCTTGTCCTTGTCCTTGTGCCAGCACCTTGTCCTTGTCCTTGTCCTTGTCCTTGTCCTTGTCCTTGTCCTTGTCCTTGTCCTTGTCCTTGTCCTTGTCCTTGTCCTTGTCCTTGTCCTTGTCCTTGTCCTTGTCCTTGTCCTTGTCCTTGTCCTTGTCCTTGTCCTTGTCCAGCACCTTGTCCTTGTCCTTGTCCTTGTCCTTGTCCTTGTGCCAGCACTTGTCCTTGTCCTTGTCCTTGTCCTTGTCCTTGTCCTTGTCCTTGTCCTTGTCCTTGTCCTTGTCCTTGTCCTTGTCCTTGTCCTTGTCCTTGTCCTTGTCCTTGTCCTTGTCCTTGTCCTTGTCCTTGTCCTTGTCCTTGTCCTTGTCCTTGTCCTTGTCCTTGTCCTTGTCCTTGTCCTTGTCCTTGTCCTTGTCCTTGTCCTTGTCCTTGTCCTTGTCCTTGTCCTTGTCCTTGTCCTTGTCCAGCACCTTGTCCTTGTCCTTGTCCTTGTCCTTGTCCTTGTCCTTGTCCTTGTCCTTGTCCTTGTCCTTGTCCTTGTCCTTGTCCTTGTCCTTGTCCTTGTCCTTGTCCTTGTCCTTGTCCTTGTCCTTGTCCTTGTCCTTGTCCTTGTCCTTGTCCTTGTCCTTGTCCTTGTCCTTGTCCTTGTCCTTGTCCTTGTCCTTGTCCTTGTCCTTGTCCTTGTCCTTGTCCTTGTCCTTGTCCTTGTCCTTTGTCCTTGTCCTTGTCCTTGTCCTTGTCCTTGTCCTTGTCCTTGTCCTTGTCCTTGTCCTTGTCCTTGTCCTTGTCCTTGTCCTTGTCCTTGTCCTTGTCCTTGTCCTTGTCCTTGTCCTTGTCCTTGTCCTTGTCCTTGTCCTTGTCCTTGTCCTTGTCCTTGTCCTTGTCCTTGTCCTTGTCCTTGTCCTTGTCCTTGTCCTTGTCCTTGTCCTTGTCCTTGTCCTTGTCCTTGTCCAGCCCTTGTCCTTGTCCTTGTCCTTGTCCAGCACCTTGTCCTTGTCCTTGTCCTTGTCCTTGTCCTTGTCCAGCCTTGTCCTTGTCCTTGTCCTTGTCCTTGTCCTTGTCCTTGTCCTTGTCCTTGTCCTTGTCCTTGTCCTTGTCCTTGTCCTTGTCCTTGTCCTTGTCCTTGTCCTTGTCCTTGTCCTTGTCCTTGTCCTTGTCCTTGTCCTTGTCCTTGTCCTTGTCCTTGTCCTTGTCCTTGTCCTTGTCCTTGTCCTTGTCCTTGTCCTTGTCCTTGTCCTTGTCCTTGTCCTTGTCCTTGTCCTTGTCCTTGTCCTTGTCCAGCACCTTGTCCTTGTCCTTGTCCTTGTCCTTGTCCTTGTCCTTGTCCTTGTCCTTGTCCTTGTCCTTGTCCTTGTCCTTGTCCTTGTCCTTGTCCTTGTCCTTGTCCTTGTCCTTGTCCTTGTCCTTGTCCTTGTCCTTGTCCTTGTCCTTGTCCTTGTCCTTGTCCTTGTCCTTGTCCTTGTCCTTGTCCTTGTCCTTGTCCTTGTCCTTGTCCTTGTCCTTGTCCTTGTCCTTGTCCTTGTCCTTGTCCTTGTCCTTGTCCTTGTCCTTGTCCTTGTCCTTGTCCTTGTCCTTGTCCTTGTCCTTGTCCTTGTCCTTGTCCTTGTCCTTGTCCTTGTCCTTGTGCCAGCACCTTGTCCTTGTCCTTGTCCTTGTCCTTGTCCTTGTCCTTGTCCTTGTCCTTGTCCTTGTCCTTGTCCTTGTCCTTGTCCTTGTCCTTGTCCTTGTCCTTGTCCTTGTCCTTGTCCTTGTCCTTGTCCTTGTCCTTGTCCTTGTCCTTGTCCTTGTCCTTGTCCTTGTCCTTGTCCTTGTCCTTGTCCTTGTCCTTGTCCTTGTCCTTGTCCTTGTCCTTGTCCTTGTCCGTCCGTCCTTGTCCTTGTCCTTGTCCTTGTCCTTGTCCTTGTCCGTCCTTGTCCAGCCTTGTCCTTGTCCTTGTCCTTGTCCTTGTCCTTGTCCTTGTCCTTGTCCTTGTCCTTGTCCTTGTCCTTGTCCTTGTCCTTGTCCAGCACCTTGTCCTTGTCCTTGTCCTTGTCCTTGTCCTTGTCCTTGTCCTTGTCCTTGTCCTTGTCCTTGTCCTTGTCCTTGTCCTTGTCCTTGTCCTTGTCCTTGTCCTTGTCCTTGTCCTTGTCTTGTCCAGCCTTGTCCTTGTCCTTGTCCTTGTCCTTGTCCTTGTCCTTGTCCTTGTCCTTGTCCTTGTCCAGCACCTTGTCCTTGTCCTTGTCCTTGTCCTTGTCCTTGTCCTTGTCCTTGTCCTTGTCCTTGTCCTTGTCCTTGTCCTTGTCCTTGTCCTTGTCCTTGTCCTTGTCCTTGTCCTTGTCCTTGTCCTTGTCCTTGTCCTTGTCCTTGTCCTTGTCCTTGTCCTTGTCCTTGTCCTTGTCCTTGTCCTTGTCCTTGTCCTTGTCCTTGTCCTTGTCCTTGTCCTTGTCCTTGTCCTTGTCCTTGTCCTTGTCCTTGTCCTTGTCCTTGTGCCAGCACCTTGTCCTTGTCCTTGTCCTTGTCCTTGTCCTTGTCCTTGTCCTTGTCCTTGTCCTTGTCCTTGTCCTTGTCCTTGTCCTTGTCCTTGTCCTTGTCCTTGTCCTTGTCCTTGTCCTTGTCCTTGTCCTTGTCCTTGTCCTTGTCCTTGTCCTTGTCCTTGTCCTTGTCCTTGTCCTTGTCCTTGTCCGTCCGCGTCCTTGTCCTTGTCCTTGTCCTTGTCCTTGTCCTTGTCCGTCCTTGTGCCAGCACCTTGTCCTTGTCCTTGTCCTTGTCCTTGTCCTTGTCCTTGTCCTTGTCCTTGTCCTTGTCCTTGTCCTTGTCCTTGTCCTTGTCCAGCACCTTGTCCTTGTCCTTGTCCTTGTCCTTGTCCTTGTCCTTGTCCTTGTCCTTGTCCTTGTCCTTGTCCTTGTCCTTGTCCTTGTCCTTGTCCTTGTCCTTGTCCTTGTCCTTGTCCTTGTGCCCTTGTCCTTGTCCTTGTCCTTGTCCAGCACTTGTCCTTGTCCTTGTCCTTGTCCTTGTCCTTGTGCCAGCACCTTGTCCTTGTCCTTGTCCTTGTCCTTGTCCTTGTCCTTGTCCTTGTCCTTGTCCTTGTCCTTGTCCTTGTCCTTGTCCTTGTCCTTGTCCTTGTCCTTGTCCTTGTCCTTGTCCTTGTCCTTGTCCTTGTCCTTGTCCTTGTCCTTGTCCTTGTCCTTGTCCTTGTCCTTGTCCTTGTCCTTGTCCTTGTCCTTGTCCTTGTCCTTGTCCTTGTCCTTGTCCTTGTCCTTGTCCTTGTCCTTGTCCTTGTCCTTGTCCTTGTCCTTGTGCCAGCACCTTGTCCTTGTCCTTGTCCTTGTCCTTGTCCTTGTCCTTGTCCTTGTCCTTGTCCTTGTCCTTGTCCTTGTCCTTGTCCTTGTCCTTGTCCTTGTCCTTGTCCTTGTCCTTGTCCTTGTCCTTGTCCTTGTCCTTGTCCTTGTCCTTGTCCTTGTCCTTGTCCTTGTCCTTGTGCCAGCACCTTGTCCTTGTCCTTGTCCTTGTCCTTGTCCTTGTCCTTGTCCTTGTCCTTGTCCTTGTCCTTGTCCTTGTCCTTGTCCTTGTCCTTGTCCTTGTCCTTGTCCTTGTCCTTGTCCTTGTCCTTGTCCTTGTCCTTGTCCTTGTCCTTGTCCTTGTCCGCGTCCGCGTCCTTGTCCTTGTCCTTGTCCTTGTCCTTGTCCTTGTCCTTGTCCTTGTCCGCGTCCGCGTCCTTGTCCTTGTCCTTGTCCTTGTCCTTGTCCTTGTCCTTGTCCGCGTCCTTGTCCTTGTCCTTGTCCTTGTCCTTGTCCTTGTGCCAGCACCTTGTCCTTGTCCTTGTCCTTGTCCTTGTCCTTGTCCTTGTCCTTGTCCTTGTCCTTGTCCTTGTCCTTGTCCTTGTCCTTGTCCTTGTCCTTGTCCTTGTCCTTGTCCTTGTCCTTGTCCTTGTCCTTGTCCTTGTCCTTGTCCTTGTCCTTGTCCTTGTCCTTGTCCTTGTCCCCACCTTGTCCTTGTCCTTGTCCTTGTCCTTGTCCTTGTCCTTGTCCTTGTCCTTGTCCTTGTCCTTGTCCTTGTCCTTGTCCTTGTCCTTGTCCTTGTCCTTGTCCTTGTCCTTGTCCTTGTCCTTGTCCTTGTCCTTGTCCTTGTCCTTGTCCTTGTCCTTGTCCTTGTCCTTGTCCTTGTCCTTGTCCTTGTCCTTGTCCTTGTCCTTGTCCTTGTCCTTGTCCTTGTCCTTGTCCTTGTCCTTGTCCTTGTCCTTGTCCTTGTCCTTGTCCTTGTCCTTGTCCTTGTCCTTGTCCTTGTCCTTGTCCTTGTCCTTGTCCTTGTCCTTGTCCTTGTCCTTGTCCTTGTCCTTGTCCTCCTTGTCCGCGTCCTTGTCCTTGTCCTTGTCCTTGTCCTTGTCCTTGTCCTTGTCCTTGTCCTTGTCCTTGTCCTTGTCCTTGTCCTTGTCCTTGTCCTTGTCCTTGTCCTTGTCCTTGTCCTTGTCCTTGTCCTTGTCCTTGTCCTTGTCCTTGTCCTTGTCCTTGTCCTTGTCCTTGTCCTTGTCCTTGTCCTTGTCCTTGTCCTCGTCCTTGTCCTTGTCCTTGTCCTTGTCCTTGTCCTTGTCCTTGTCCTTGTCCTTGTCCGTCCGTCCGTCCGCGTCCTTGTCCTTGTCCGCGTCCTTGTCCTTGTCCTTGTCCTTGTCCTTGTCCTTGTCCTTGTCCTTGTCCTTGTCCTTGTCCTTGTCCTTGTCCTTGTCCTTGTCCTTGTCCTTGTCCGCGTCCGTCCGCGTCCGCGTCCGTCCTTGTCCTTGTCCTTGTCCTTGTCCTTGTCCTTGTGCCAGCACCTTGTCCTTGTCCTTGTCCTTGTCCTTGTCCTTGTCCTTGTCCTTGTCCTTGTCCTTGTCGTTGTCCTTGTCCTTGTCCTTGTCCTTGTCCTTGTCCTTGTCCTTGTCCTTGTCCTCGTCCTTGTCCTTGTCCTTGTCCTTGTCCTTGTCCTTGTCCTTGTCCTTGTCCTTGTCCTTGTCCTTGTCCTTGTCCTTGTCCTTGTCCTTGTCCTTGTCCTTGTCCTTGTCCTTGTCCTTGTCCTTGTCCTTGTCCTTGTCCTTGTCCTTGTCCTTGTCCTTGTCCTTGTCCTTGTCCTTGTCCTTGTCCTTGTCCTTGTCCTTGTCCTTGTCCTTGTCCTTGTCCTTGTCCTTGTCCTTGTCCTTGTCCTTGTCCTTGTCCTTGTCCTTGTCCTTGTCCTTGTCCTTGTCCTTGTCCTTGTCCTTGTCCTTGTCCTTGTCCTTGTCCTTGTCCTTGTCCTTGTCCTTGTCCTTGTCCTTGTCCTTGTCCTTGTCCTTGTCCTTGTCCTTGTCCTTGTCCTTGTCCTTGTCCTTGTCCTTGTCCTTGTCCTTGTCCTTGTCCTTGTCCTTGTCCTTGTCCTTGTCCTTGTCCTTGTCCTTGTCCTTGTCCTTGTCCTTGTGCCAGCACCTTGTCCTTGTCCTTGTCCTTGTCCTTGTCCTTGTCCTTGTCCTTGTCCTTGTCCTTGTCCTTGTCCTTGTCCTTGTCCTTGTCCTTGTCCTTGTCCTTGTCCTTGTCCTTGTCCTTGTCCTTGTCCTTGTCCTTGTCCTTGTCCTTGTCCTTGTCCTTGTCCTTGTCCTTGTCCGCGTCCTTGTCCTTGTCCTTGTCCTTGTCCTTGTCCTTGTCCGTCCTTGTGCCAGCACTTGTCCTTGTCCTTGTCCTTGTCCTTGTCCTTGTCCTTGTCCTTGTCCTTGTCCTTGTCCTTGTCCTTGTGCCAGCACCTTGTCCTTGTGCCAGCACCTTGTCCTTGTCCTTGTGCCAGCACCTTGTCCTTGTCCTTGTCCTTGTCCTTGTCCTTGTCCTTGTTCTTGTCCTTGTCCTTGTCCTTGTCCTTGTCCTTGTCCTTGTCCTTGTCCTTGTCCTTGTCCTTGTCCTTGTGCTTGTGCCAGCACCTTGTCCTTGTCCTTGTGCTTGTGCCAGCACCTTGTCCTTGTCCTTGTCCTTGTCCTTGTCCTTGTCCTTGTCCTTGTCCTTGTCCTTGTCCTTGTCCTTGTCCTTGTCCTTGTCCTTGTCCTTGTCCTTGTCCTTGTCCTTGTCCTTGTCCTTGTCCTTGTCCTTGTCCTTGTCCTTGTCCTTGTCCTTGTGCTTGTGCCAGCACCTTGTCCTTGTCCTTGTCCTTGTCCTTGTCCTTGTCCTTGTCCTTGTCCTTGTCCTTGTCCTTGTCCTTGTCCTTGTCCTTGTCCTTGTCCTTGTCCTTGTCCTTGTCCTTGTCCTTGTCCGCGTCCGCGTCCTTGTCCTTGTCCTTGTCCTTGTCCTTGTCCTTGTCCTTGTCCTTGTCCGCGTCCTTGTCCGCGTCCTTGTCCTTGTCCTTGTCCTTGTCCTTGTCCTTGTCCTTGTCCGCGTCCTTGTCCTTGTCCTTGTCCTTGTCCTTGTCCTTGTCCTTGTGCCAGCACCTTGTCCTTGTCCTTGTCCTTGTCCTTGTCCTTGTCCTTGTCCTTGTCCTTGTCCTTGTCCTTGTCCTTGTCCTTGTCCTTGTCCTTGTCCTTGTCCTTGTCCTTGTCCTTGTCCTTGTCCTTGTCCTTGTCCTTGTCCTTGTCCTTGTCCTTCTCCTTGTCCTTGTCCTTGTCCTTGTCCTTGTCCTTGTCCTTGTCCTTGTCCTTGTCCTTGTCCTTGTCCTTGTCCTTGTCCTTGTCCTTGTCCTTGATTTGCGCAGCAACTCGTCAGCAGAGCTTGTGAGCTCCTGGTCCTTGCCGGCTGGAATGACCCAAGGCTGCTGGCTAGCAACCTTTATCCTCACACCAGGCCTACGACCCTCGATAGGCTCGCCACTCGTCGTGACGACCAAGGTTCGTGTGTGAAGACGCTCGTTGCCTCGTTGAGCCTCGAGCTATATGCAACCTCGTTCCATCCTTGTTCCTCGGTCATGAGCAACGCTGGGCAACGCTACATTGCCAGAGCCTCGTATCGCTGCCTTGCATCCTCGTTGCAGGCAGCATACAGGAATCTCTGGCTATCCTGTGTCTAGGACAGCACAGGACCTGCCACAGTCCTGCAAGGACTTACATCCTTGCAGACCTGCTGGCTGGTTACTGGCTTCTACTAGCCACAGTACCGTTGAGCCCTCAGTACACTGTGTCCCAGTCACGTGAGAGTCCAGGCTAAGCCTGTGCAGGCACGGCCTGCCACGTGTCCTGTCCACTATGCCCTGAGTGTGCACCGCCCTCGCCCACCGGTCGGCAGTACTTCGGGACTTGATAACTTTCTAGTCCCTTGTCTGTTCTAGGCGGTTGACACGGCGTTGGAAAGGTCTCCTCAACCTGCATCCATCTAGCACATTGGTGCCCCAATATGCTAACTCCAACCCTTTCTTGTTTTGGAGCTTGGACCAGCCTGAGAACCTATCAGCCACTGTCCCCACAAGCCTTCAGACATCTGATCCCTCCCAGAGACCAGACCTGCCTTTTCTTTTGGAACCTGAGGTGCCTCCAAATATTAGCTAGGCCTGCTCATTGGTTCAAAGGTTGCCCTCTGACCCACATGACATCCCAACCCTTTCTTTGGGAACCTGGTGTAGATTAAAGTTAGGTCTTCACTTAGTCAGAGGAGTTTGGATAGAGGAGTCCATGAACGTACTATTGTGAGTTCCTGGTCATCCAGTTATCACAGGCGCCCGTTCATATGGCGCCCGCCACGGAGCCTCCTTTATCTTTTAAATCCTTCCAAAGACTGAGAGAGCCCTGACAAATGTTAGCCAACACATGGGGAGCCCATGTCCTCACTGAGTCTAAACTCAGGATTCATACATGCCAGGCTGAGGTCAGCTGGGGAATCGAACCCCACCCCATATCCTCCAGGTTTGGATCAGCTCCTGGAACTGAGCATCACAAACAACAAGACATGACAATAACAAGATTATGTTTTATTATAAAGGAGTATAACCCATAGTGAGGCCCCTGGCAACCACGTCCAACATGGTCACACAACCAGGGATTTTATTAGCATGCAACAGGTTGGTTACAGAGAATATATACAAATGTACAGCAACCTGTTAGAGCCAACACTTGGGCTGCCCTTGCAGGGTCCATTCCATGAAGACCCAAGGCCCATTACAAAGTCCTTAAGACTCTTCTGCAGCTCCATGACAGAGCCAGGCGAAATTCTCAGCCAGGGGAGTGACTCCACCCTGACCCCTGTCCAGCAGAGTGTGTCTGAACTCTGAAGGACCTGCTGTCAGCCACCACGTGGCTGCCCAGCCCACTGGGATGCCTCCCACCTAGAGCAAGGCTGTTTGGTCTACTCTGGCCCTCCCCCCTTGGAGGCCATGAGCCCACGAAGCAAAGGGTATTGCAGCTCAGCCTTCTCCTCCAGCTTGGTGAGAGCATCTGCAGGGTTGTCCACGCCAGCCACATGTTCAATGTTAGCTAAGCAAGACATTTCCTTGAGCAACAAATAATCAAGGTCCCTGCTCCTGGCCAGCTGCCTGTGCACAAACTGCACCATGCCCATGCTGTCAGTTCTTACCAGTGTGTGCATCTGCAACCGACAGGAAGCCACTTGACATAGCTGGTAAAATAGCTCCCTCAAGTAAAGAGCAGTATGAAGCCCTTCACAGATTGCCCTGCACTCAGCAATGTCACTGCTGGGAGTTACCCTGTTCTGCAACCGACTGTACCAGCAGACCAGAGAGGACTGTTCCTGCACCAGGGATATTAATGCTGCTGCACGGCCCCTGACCTCTGTGACCTTCCTACTATCCATAGAACTGTCCACATAGAGCATCATGTCAAAAGGCCTGTACAAATCCAAAGGACCCAGCATGAGAGGGGGAGACATGCGAACAGCCTCTACCACTCTCTCAGCACCCACCTCAACCAGTTGGGAATCGGTCAACCGACTCAGTACCAACAGGTCAGGAGCACAAATGCTGGCCAGCCATGCCAACATACCTCGTATTGTTGCACATCTGGCCTGGGTGATGGGCTCCTGCAAGGCATCTATGATCTGCTGAGGATAATCCTTACCACCCTCCAGCTGGATGGACCATGTACCCTGCTGATGGACCAAGGTCGCCTGCATTCCACAAAACACCATGGGCTCATTCTCAACCATGTACTGGATCTTACCCAGTTCAAACCGTTTCTGGATCCTGGCCAGAGTCAACTCTTGCCAAGTGGGATGGCCCAGGAGATGCAGATCATCACCATGCAGGGAGGCAAACGCTGGCAGCCCCTCATAGCTACCCTGAAACAGACAAGGATCAACTGGAGAGACTGAGAGACCACAGACAGACCTGAGGTACTTCTCCAAGCTCTTCCTCCAGATGATGGGACTCGATCTAAGGCCTTCCACGCCTTTGAGAATCCTCAAATACCTCGTCTTCAGCTCTGCCCTCCACACTGCAGGCACCTTAACAAAGAAAGGGGGTATTGTGCGCCAAGTATCCTGTGCTTCCTGCTGATCACCCTTAAGAAAAGCCCTCTTGAAATCTACCAACACAGAGCTATAGGGTATCCCCTTCTGCAGAAAAGACAAATAAATGCACAACAAAATCCTCCATGTATCATGCAGCATCCCTGGTGTGTAAAGCTCCTCATCTGCTAACTGTCCAGTGCCATGGTACTCAGTCACAACTGGTCTAACATGTGGCACCTGCACGCCATCTACCTCCTTGAGCTTGAGGACAAACATCAATCTGAGCAGCTGGTGATCCTCAGGGAGGACATCCACAGGCTCTGCACAGTTGGCAACTATCCACTCATGCCCAGAAGCAACAAAGCCAAGAGTCCATGCCTTAGCCATCTTGGGGCTTTGCATCATCTCCACTAGCTTGCGCCAAGGTACAGGACTCGTTCCTGGGATCTGGTACCTCTGCACACCCAACTCACGTGGGTCAAACGTAGTAGGGAGGATCAGCAGGTCCCCAGCAATGGGCTCCTTTGTATCAGGACCCTCTGCCTCTAGACCCCTCACAGCCCTTACAGCCACACTAAGACCCTGGGAGTAGCGATATCTCTGCAAGGGAAGGCGGCCCTGCCCTTCTAATGCTAGCTCCTCAGAGGATATCCTCACCCCTGGTAAGCACAAGAAGTTCTGACCTAGAATGGCAGGCCCCTGATACCCTTCAACCACACTGAACGTGGTGGGCACCCCCAGGATAGGCACACTCACTTCTCCCAAGATCTTCATGGACACATTCCCAGAGAAATCAGACACAGCTAGGCAGCTAGGGGATGACCACTGCAAGCCTGCAGCATCCTCTACCCTTAGAATGGACACCTGTGAGTTGGTATCCACTTCTAGTGCTGGTGCCCCACATGACCCCCATCCCGTGAGCTTAGATACCTTGGGATCACGCTTGCTGTTCTGCAGAGCTCGAATGATGTCCGCCATAAGCAGCCCCCTGGACTGTGGTGCAGCCCTGGCCACCTCTGGCCTTGTGACAGACGTCTCAGCAGACTCCTGCTCACCCTCATCCATCCAGGACAGACCATAATCCAAGCATGGTGGGTTAGCATCTGCTGCCTGGCTCTCATCCTGCTCATCTCCCTCCAAGGGAGGATCAGGGCCGTCTTCAGGCCAGATTGCAGTTGGCCTTCTCTCCTTGACGTGAGCCCAGGATAGCCTGTACACGTGCTTGGGATTACTCTCCAAAGCCACCAGACAAGAATGGTTAGCTTCCTCAACATGGGTTACCTGCCCATCTTGCCACTTGCCACGCTTGCCTGGTAATGACGGTTCCTTCCACATCCTGACCCTCAGTCCCACCTGGGGCCTCAGCATTTTCCAACCCTTGTCCTTACGCCTCAATCTGGAAAACACCCTGTCTGCCTTCTTCAGGCAGGCTGCCACCACGTCCTGTGATAGCATACCAAACTGCAATGCCAGGGGAGAGACTGCCACACCATCATAGTAATAGGTTACCCTGTGGTTAAGCTGCTCCTCAATCCCCTTACACCAAGCTGCTTTCTCTAGAGCTGATGCCACAACAGGCACACTCCTAGCTGCTAGCACCACTGTTTTTACTTCACGTATAGATCTCTCTACAGCTCCCTGCTGCCCATGGGATTCCCTAGGGACCACTACCAACTTACAAGGAAGCTGGTCAGCCAGCTTGATCAAGCAGTCAAACTGCAAGTCAGCTTGCACCTTGGTGTACACCCCAAAGCCTGGCAACAAAGACTGGAGACCCATCAACAGCTGATGCTCCTGCATTCCAGGAAGAATGGTCAGCAACCTATATCTGCTAAACCTATCCACCCCCACCAACAGATACATGCCCCTGATGTGTTGGATGTCCACCTGGATATCCCCCCGCTCTCTAGCAGGTTCTCTGGCATGGGACTGTGGGAGGCGAACAGCATTCTCCTGACAGACACAATTCTGAGCAGCTGCACTGCAGGCCTCTAGCAAAGGCTCCTTGCCAATCTTCCAAGCAAACATCTCTGCCTGCTTAGAGTGACCAAAGATATGGTGTAGAGTGTTTCCAGCCTGAGCATAGCTCAACCCCCTGTCAGCCTGGCTGCACAGAGAGGAACGTGACAAAGACTGTGTGCTTGGGATAGCACGACCCACCTGCTGTTCTCTTGCTCCAGGGACCTCCTCCAAGGTAGCTCGGCTCCCAGAGCCAGCCCCGGTTCCCACAGAAGCTGCAGGTCCTTCCAGTCTGGCGGCTTGACTCCCAGAGTCAACCCCAACAACTGGAGACCCTGCACCTGCCACAGGCACAGGGAATTCCACTGCTGCAGCAGCGTTATTGCAATCATTGAGTGGAAGCACCTCATCATTCCCAACCCCTTGCTGCTGCACAAGAGGGACACCCCCATTACTATGTACAACTGTTCGTCCCACTAGGGGTGATTGACTATTTACAGGGGACAACATCTCAAGTCATGGCTTACCCACCTGGCCAGAGCCTGCTCCAGCAGACTTGGCCTGGTCTGGGCAGTCACGTCGCCAATGACCCGTCCTGCCACATCCAAAGCACTTGTCATCCTTCCCAGCAGCAGCCTTCTTCAGGCCACCCTGGTTCTGGCTGCTCTGACTGGCCTGGGTGCCCTGGCCCTGGCTCTTGCCTTGCCCTTGGCCACCCTTGTTCTGCTGACCACCCTGGTGACCACCAGCCTGCTGCTGACCCTTGCCTTTGGATCCCTGCTGCTGGCCCTTGCCACCCTGGTTACCATTCTGCCTGCGCCTGTTAGCCCTCTGACGCCTACTAGGTCTGGTTTCTCCCTGAGCACCCTGCCCAGGGGCGTCACCATGGACCTGATGAGCGGAGGCTGAAGGGGCACCAGTCACCTGGATTGCCTTGCAAGCAGCATTGTCAGATGGACGGATATTGAAAATAACCTTTTGCAAGGCTGGCCACGTCCCATCTGTCTGATCAGCAAACATCCTAGCTGCATTTCTCCCATCCACACTCAGCCCCATGCGATCCAGGAAGTAATCTGCCACTGCTCTATCAGTCAGATTGAAGCCATGCTTGGCCCCCTTCTCCCTGATGCGTGTGAGCCGCTGCAGCTCCTCAGCTATTGTGCCCTTGATCTCAAAGGTATCATAGCTGAGCTTATAGTGATTAGTGAGGTTGAGTACCTTATCAGAAAACTCCTGACGTAGGCCCTCTAGGAACTGAGACCAAGTCAGCTTGTCCTTGACAGCCTGCCTAGCCTTGTCCCTCACCCTCTCACTTGAATCCCTATTAGTCGTGGATGTGTGGAATACCTGCACAAGGTTGACAGTGGGATCTACAGAGCATGAAACTAGCTCCATATCCTCCAACCACTTGTCTAGCTCTTCCTGTCCCACAGGAGGCTTGAGAGGCTTCTGGCCATTCATCACAGCCACAGCACTCATATGAGGTCTAGTCCCAGGCAAAGCACGAGGGTCACTGCCAATGACAGCAGCTCCTACGGTGCTAATGGCGCAGGAACATGAGCTGCAGGAACACCAGACGGAGGCACACATGGTCTCTTACCAGGTGCTTGCCGTTCAGCATCAGTCTGGCCCTCCCCCGTCAGCACCACGCCGTCGGTTGGCCACCCTGCACGCTCCTCCCCTTGTGCCACCTCTTTCCTCTTCCGGTTGGAAGCCCTCCTGCCATTGACGCCCTCTGCCGTTGGGATCGCCTGTCCCTCTGGCACGACGTTGGCGGGGCCTCCCGTGTCTGCCCTTGCCTCACCCCCGCCATCCCCCGCTCCTGCCCCGCTCCCGCTGCCGCCCCCGCGCGTGTTACGAAGCATTATAAAATACCACAGAAAACACACGCAGATATGGCTGCTGGAACTTCCTCTCCTGGGCAGAGCGCTTTACGGAGCCCTCTGGCTTGTCGGTCCACTCGAAATGGACGTCTTCAGGCGTCTTCTCGACCCCCGTGACAACTTCCACCTCCGGACCCCACGCACTGGTGGTTTCCGGCCTCGGTGTATCAAGCCTTGAGTATACCCCGAAAGGCTGTGTGGTGATAAAGAACCTGTCTGCGTACCCTCTCGACTCTTGCAAAAGGACAGCAACAAGATTCTCAATTGTTTGGGCAAATACCTCTGCCGTGCTCCAAGGATTTACCGTCTCCCGAGCACGCGCGTTCCGGATGATGTCGGCGTCTGGTACCCCTCTCCTAGCACCGCTGTCGCCACCCAGTGGTTAAACAGCCGGGTGCTGCCGAGCGCTGTTGCCACAATCTGGCTAAGCGCCTCCCTGGCTAGGTCGAGACCGGCAAGAGTTATATGGGCGCCCTGATAAGCGACCTCCACACGATTGGCAGTTTCAGCTAGCGCGTCACGTAGCCGCACCAACTCTTCCACCGCCACTCGCCCCGTCTCACCTGGAGAAATCACGACGCGAGCCCGTTGAATAATCGGGTCCGCCGCCGCTGGCCTGCTGCCTCCCCCACTCACCGCCACCCACCCCTCTTCTGCCAAGTGCCTCGCTACGTAGGCCGCTTGCACGAATGTAGGAGCGTTTGCTTGGTTACGGTAGGGGAAAAACGCTTGCGCGTCTCTCTGCTCGTTCGCCTCACCAGCTCCGTGGCTGCTTGACGATGAACCAGACATGAAAGCGTGGAAGCAATAGTACGATTTGCGCAGCAACTCGTCAGCAGAGCTTGTGAGCTCCTGGTCCTTGCCGGCTGGAATGACCCAAGGCTGCTGGCTAGCAACCTTTATCCTCACACCAGGCCTACGACCCTCGATAGGCTCGCCACTCGTCGTGACGACCAAGGTTCGTGTGTGAAGACGCTCGTTGCCTCGTTGAGCCTCGAGCTATATGCAACCTCGTTCCATCCTTGTTCCTCGGTCATGAGCAACGCTGGGCAACGCTACATTGCCAGAGCCTCGTATCGCTGCCTTGCATCCTCGTTGCAGGCAGCATACAGGAATCTCTGGCTATCCTGTGTCTAGGACAGCACAGGACCTGCCACAGTCCTGCAAGGACTTACATCCTTGCAGACTTGCTGGCTGGTTACTGGCTTCTACTAGCCACAGTACCGTTGAGCCCTCAGTACACTGTGTCCCAGTCACGTGAGAGTCCAGGCTAAGCCTGTGCAGGCACGGCCTGCCACGTGTCCTGTCCACTATGTCCTGAGTGTGCACCGCCCTCGCCCACCGGTCGGCAGTACTTCGGGACTTGATAACTTTCTAGTCCCTTGTCTGTTCTAGGCGGTTGACACGGCGTTGGAAAGGTCTCCTCAACCTGCATCCATCTAGCACATTGGTGCCCCAATATGCTAACTCCTTGTCCTTGTCCTTGTCCTTGTCCTTGTCCTTGTCCTTGTCCTTGTCCTTGTCCTTGTCCTTGTCCTTGTCCTTGTCCTTGTCCTTGTCCTTGTCCTTGTCCTTGTCCTTGTCCTTGTCCTTGTCCTTGTCCTTGTCCTTGTCCTTGTCCTTGTCCTTGTCCTTGTCCTTGTCCTTGTCCTTGTCCTTGTCCTTGTCCTTGTCCTTGTCCGCGTCCTTGTCCGCGTCCTTGTCCTTGTCCTTGTCCTTGTCCTTGTCCTTGTCCTTGTCCTTGTCCTTGTCCTTGTCCTTGTCCTTGTCCTTGTCCTTGTCCTTGTCCTTGTCCTTGTCCTTGTCCTTGTCCTTGTCCTTGTCCTTGTCCTTGTCCTTGTCCTTGTCCTTGTCCTTGTCCTTGTCCTTGTCCTTGTCCTTGTGCTTGTCCTCGTCCTTGTCCTCGTCCTTGTCCTTGTCCTTGTCCTTGTCCTTGTCCTTGTCCTTGTCCGCGTCCGCGTCCGCGTCCGCGTCCTTGTCCTTGTCCGCGTCCTTGTCCTTGTCCTTGTCCTTGTCCTTGTCCTTGTCCTTGTCCTTGTCCTTGTCCTTGTCCTTGTCCTTGTCCTTGTCCTTGTCCTTGTCCTTGTCCTTGTCCGCGTCCGCGTCCGCGTCCGCGTCCGCGTCCTTGTCCTTGTCCTTGTCCTTGTCCTTGTCCTTGTGCCAGCACCTTGTCCTTGTCCTTGTCCTTGTCCTTGTCCTTGTCCTTGTCCTTGTCCTTGTCCTTGTCGTTGTCCTTGTCCTTGTCCTTGTCCTTGTCCTTGTCCTTGTCCTTGTCCTTGTCCTCGTCCTTGTCCTCGTCCTTGTCCTTGTCCTTGTCCTTGTCCTTCTCCTTGTCCTTGTCCCCCCACCTTGTCCTTGTCCTTGTCCTTGTCCTTGTCCTTGTCCTTGTCCTTGTCCTTGTCCTTGTCCTTGTCCTTGTCCTTGTCCTTGTCCTTGTCCTTGTCCTTGTCCTTGTCCTTGTCCTTGTCCTTGTCCTTGTCCTTGTCCTTGTCCTTGTCCTTGTCCTTGTCCTTGTCCTTGTCCTTGTCCTTGTCCTTGTCCTTGTCCTTGTCCTTGTCCTTGTCCTTGTCCTTGTCCTTGTCCTTGTCCTTGTCCTTGTCCTTGTCCTTGTCCTTGTCCTTGTCCTTGTCCTTGTCCTTGTCCTTGTCCTTGTCCTTGTCCTTGTCCTTGTCCTTGTCCTTGTCCTTGTCCTTGTCCTTGTCCTTGTCCTTGTCCTTGTCCTTGTCCTTGTCCTTGTCCTTGTGCTTGTGCCAGCACCTTGTCCTTGTCCTTGTCCTTGTCCTTGTCCTTGTCCTTGTCCTTGTCCTTGTCCTTGTCCTTGTCCTTGTCCTTGTCCTTGTCCTTGTCCTTGTCCTTGTCCTTGTCCTTGTCCTTGTCCTTGTCCTTGTCCTTGTCCTTGTCCTTGTCCTTGTCCTTGTCCTTGTCCTTGTCCGCGTCCGCGTCCGCGTCCTTGTCCTTGTCCTTGTCCTTGTCCTTGTCCTTGTCCGCGTCCTTGTGCCAGCACCTTGTCCTTGTCCTTGTCCTTGTCCTTGTCCTTGTCCTTGTCCTTGTCCTTGTCCTTGTCCTTGTCCTTGTCCTTGTGCCAGCACCTTGTCCTTGTGCCAGCACCTTGTCCTTGTCCTTGTGCCAGCACCTTGTCCTTGTCCTTGTCCTTGTCCTTGTCCTTGTCCTTGTTCTTGTCCTTGTCCTTGTCCTTGTCCTTGTCCTTGTCCTTGTCCTTGTCCTTGTCCTTGTCCTTGTCCTTGTCCTTGTCCTTGTCCTTGTCCTTGTCCTTGTCCTTGTCCTTGTCCTTGTCTTGTCCTTGTCCTTGTCCTTGTCCTTGTCCTTGTCCTTGTCCTTGTCCTTGTCCTTGTCCTTGTCCTTGTCCTTGTCCTTGTCCTTGTCCTTGTCCTTGTCCTTGTCCTTGTCCTTGTCCTTGTCCTTGTCCTTGTCCTTGTCCTTGTCCTTGTCCTTGTCCTTGTCCTTGTCCTTGTTCTTGTCCTTGTCCTTGTCCTTGTCCTTGTCCTTGTCCTTGTCCTTGTCCTTGTCCTTGTCCTTGTCCTTGTCCTTGTCCTCGTCCTCGTCCTCGTCCTCGTCCTCGTCCTCGTCCTCGTCCTCGTCCTCGTCCTCGTCCTCGTCCTCGTCCTCGTCCTCGTCCTCGTCCTCGTCCTCGTCCTCGTCCTCGTCCTCGTCCTCGTCCTCGTCCTCGTCCTCGTCCTCGTCCTCGTCCTCGTCCTCGTCCTTGTCCTTGTCCTTGTCCTTGTCCTTGTCCTTGTCCTTGTCCTTGTCCTTGTCCTTGTCCTCGTCCTCGTCCTCGTCCTCGTCCTCGTCCTCGTCCTCGTCCTCGTCCTCGTCCTCGTCCTCGTCCTCGTCCTCGTCCTCGTCCTCGTCCTCGTCCTCGTCCTCGTCCTCGTCCTCGTCCTCGTCCTTGTCCTTGTCCTTGTCCTTGTCCTTGTCCCTGTCCCTGTCCTTGTCCTTGTCCTTGTCCTTGTCCTTGTCCTTGTCCTTGTCCTTGTCCTTGTCCTTGTCCTTGTCCTTGTCCTTGTCCTTGTCCTTGTCCTTGTCCTTGTCCTTTTCGTTGTGGTTGTCCTTGTGCTTCTCCTCGTCCTTGTCCTTGTCCTTGTCCTTGTCCTTGTCCTTGTCCTTGTCCTTGTCCTTGTCCTTGTCCTTGTCCTTGTCCTTGTCCTTGTCCTTGTCCTTGTCCTTGTCCTGTCCTTGTCCTTGTCCTTGTCCTTGTCCTTGTCCTTGTCCTTGTCCTTGTCCTTGTCCTTGTCCTTGTCCTTGTCCTTGTCCTTGTCCTTGTCCTTGTCCTTGTCCTTGTCCTTGTCCTTGTCCTTGTCCTTGTCCTTGTCCTTGTCCTTGTCCTTGTCCTTGTCCTTGTCCTTGTCCTTGTCCTTGTCCTTGTCCTTGTCCTTGTCCTTGTGCCAGCACCTTGTCCTTGTCCTTGTCCTTGTCCTTGTCCTTGTCCTTGTCCTTGTCCTTGTGCCAGCACCTTGTCCTCGTCCTTGTCCTCGTCCTTGTCCTTGTCCTTGTCCTTGTCCTTGTCCTTGTCCTTGTCCTTGTCCTTGTCCTTGTCCTTGTCCTTGTCCTCGTCCTTGTCCTCGTCCTTGTCCTTGTCCTTGTCCTTGTCCTTGTCCTTGTCCTTGTCCTTGCCCTTGCCCTTGTCCTTGTCCTTGTCCTTGTCCTTGTCCTTGTCCTTGTCCTTGTCCTTGTCGTTGTCCTTGTCCTTGTCATTGTCCTCGTCCTTGTCCTCGTCCTTGTCCTTGTCCTTGTCCTTGTCCTTGTCCTTGTCCTTGTCCTTGTCCTCGTCCTTGTCCTCGTCCTTGTCCTTGTCCTTGTCCTTGTCCTTGTCCTTGTCCTTGCCCTTGCCCTTGTCCTTGTCCTTGTCCTTGTCCTTGTCCTTGTCCTTGTCCTTGTCCTTGTCCTTGTCCTTGTCCTTGTCATTGTCCTCGTCCTTGTCCTCGTCCTTGTCCTTGTCCTTGTCCTTGTCCTTCTCCTTGTCCTTGTCCTTGTCCTTGTCCTTGTCCTTGTCCTTGTCCTTGTCCTTGTCCTTGTGCCAGCACCTTGTCCTTGTCCTTGTCCTTGTCCTTGTCCTTGTCCTTGTCCTGGTCCTTGTCCTTGTCCTTGTCCTTGTCCTTGTCCTTGTCCTTGTGCCAGCACCTTGTCCTTGTCCTTTTCTTGCTTGATTTTCTTGCGCCAACGGCCGTTGCAATTTGGAAATTAGGGTGTTATTTTTTTTTTGCCCAACGGCCGTCGGAACCTTGAAATTAGGGTGTGATTTTCATGCGCCAACGGCCGTTGGAACCTGTAAATTAGGGTGTGATTTTCATGCGCCAACGGCCGTTGGAACCTGTAAATTAGGGTGTGATTTTCATGCGCCAACGGCCGTTGGAACCTGGAAATTAGGGTGTGATTTTTCTGTCGCCAACGGCCGTTGGAACCTGGAAATTAGGGTGTCATTTTTATTGCGCCAACGGCCGTTGGAACCTGGAAAATAGGGTGTGATTTTTCTCGCGCCAACGGCCGTTGGAACCTGGAAATTAGGGTGTCATTTTTCTCGCGCCAACGGCCGTTGGAACCTGGAAATTAGGGTGTGATTTTTCTGTCGCCAACGGCCGTTGGAACCTGGAAATTAGGGTGTGATTTTCATGCGCCAACGGCCGTTGGAACCTGTAAATTAGGGTGTGATTTTCATGTGCCAACGGCCGTTGGAACCTGGAAATTAGGGTGTTATTTTTCCGGCGACGGCCGTTGGAACATAGTACTGACCTTCCGGCTATCTGTATGTTTTTTGCATGTGATCAGGGGCGTCCGTCAAGGCAGAGAACGGAGGAAGAGCGGAGGAGGTGGGCTTACAAGATTGAACATGGGGTGGCGGAAAGGCATCTCACAACATTTTTTGAGGACTGGCGCCAACGAGCTCCGGGCACCGACTTATGGTCGGGGATTGTGAAGACCTTTGAGAGGAAGGGGCTGCTGACGACACGTGCTGGAAATGCGAAGCCCAGCATTTTGGACTCCTGGGAGCCAGCGCCGTCCTCTCAAGTGCACGACAAGAATCTAACTGACACCATACAGGCGGCGTTTCATCTGCGGCAGAAGATACGCCTAGTTCCAGACGATGTCGACATCGTGGGGGGGTCCGCGATTGCGACTCAAGTACGGGTCCTTAGTAGCAACTTGTGCCAACTCCCGGAACTAATGAGGCATCGGACGGTGACGGTGCGGAATTGTAAGGGGCTCGCGCCGTGGTTCGTGGGGGCCGGCACAAGTCTGACGAAGGCAAAATGTGCCGTGCTGATCTTCCGGTTTGCGTGGCAGGTGCTGGCAGACCAGGAGCCCGATTCTTACAATGCCTGGCTGGAAGAGAATCCAGGGTTTTCTGACAAAATTAAAAAACTGACGGGGGAGGACAGTGACCGTGCCGTGCAGAGGTTCGGATACTTTCGTTCGCCAACGGCCGAGGAAGGGAGGGCCATTCTCCGGACGTACTCCAAGAAGGATATGGCGGCCGCGTGCTCCGAGGATTTGATCACCATGGACTTGAATACGTCCGAGTGGTCAGATGCATCTGACCGTGAGGCAGTACTTGAGCTCACGAACACCGCGTTGGGCTACATGCTCGCGTACGACAAGCCTTTCGTGTTTGCGCAGTTTGCCGTGCTGGACGGCAACCACTACACGCAGATGTTGAAGTCCGTGATTTTTGAGGGCTCAGACGAGCAAGTGAGGACTGCGATAGCTGGCGAGATTGCCGGTAAACAAAAGGGCAAGTACGTGGAGACAACCGAGGAGGCGTTTGATTTGTGGAGGGGGTTGGTGAGGGACGCGGACAAGTTCATGTACACCAATCTGGACGTGCTCAAGGGCTGGGAGGTGGAGGGGGAAGCACTGATCCCGCCCATGAAGGACATGCGGACGCAAAAGGTAAATATAACGGATCGGGTGTGGGAACGTTGTAGGCACTAGATGTGATTTTTGTTCGCCAACGGCCGTTGGAACCTGGAAATTAGTGTGTGATTTTTCTTTCGCCAACGGCCGTTGGAACCTGGAAATTTTGTTGATATTTTTCTTGCGCCAACGGCCGTTGGAACCTGGAAATTCGGTCGACATTTTTCTTGCGCCAACGGCCGTTGGAACCTGGAAATTAGGGTGTGATTTTTCTTGCGCCAACGGCCGTTGGAACCTGGAAATTAGGGTGTGATTTTTCTTGCGCCAACGGCCGTTGGAACCTGGAAATTAGTGTGTGATTTTTCTTGCGCCAACGGCCGTTGGAACCTGGAAATTAGGGTGTCATTTTTCTCGCGCCAACGGCCGTTGGAACCTGGAAATTAGTGTGTGATTTTTCTTTCGCCAACGGCCGTTGGAACCTGGAAATTTGGTTGATACTTTTCTTGCGCCAACGGCCGTTGGAACCTGGAAATTCGGTCGACATTTTTCTTGCGCCAACGGCCGTTGGAACCTGGAAATTAGTGTGTGATTTTTCTTGCGCCAACGGCCGTTGGAACCTGGAAATTAGTGTGTGATTTTTCTTGCGCCAACGGCCGTTGGAACCTGGAAATTAGGGTGTGATTTTTGTTCGCCAACGGCCGTCGGAACCTGGAAATTAGTGTGTGATTTTTCTTTCGCCAACGGCCGTTGGAACCTGGAAATTTTGTTGATATTTTTCTTGCGCCAACGGCCGTTGGAACCTGGAAATTCGGTCGACATTTTTCTTGCGCCAACGGCCGTTGGAACCTGGAAATTAGGGTGTGATTTTTCTTGCGCCAACGGCCGTTGGAACCTGGAAATTAGGGTGTGATTTTTCTTGCGCCAACGGCCGTTGGAACCTGGAAATTAGTGTGTGATTTTTCTTGCGCCAACGGCCGTTGGAACCTGGAAATTAGTGTGTGATTTTTCTTGCGCCAACGGCCGTTGGAACCTGGAAATTAGTGTGTGATTTTTCTTTCGCCAACGGCCGTTGGAACCTGGAAATTTGGTTGATACTTTTCTTGCGCCAACGGCCGTTGGAACCTGGAAATTCGGTCGACATTTTTCTTGCGCCAACGGCCGTTGGAACCTGGAAATTAGTGTGTGATTTTTCTTGCGCCAACGGCCGTTGGAACCTGGAAATTAGTGTGTGATTTTTCTTGCGCCAACGGCCGTTGGAACCTGGAAATTAGGGTGTGATTTTTCTTGCGCCAACGGCCGTTGGAAACTGGAAATTAGGGTGTGATTTTTGTTCGGGAACGGCCGATCTTCCAAAGTGTAAGGACAAAATGTCAGGTCGTGTGTTGTATGACCGTTTTTTGTCTCAAACACTGATTCACATTTCATGCATGCAGGGGAGAGAGGCGCATCGGAGGGTTGCCCTGATCGGAGGGGGGCTGAATGCAGAAGACGAGGCCGTTTCCAAAAAGTCGAGGGGGACGGCGCTGCTGGAAGTGCACAACTATTTCAAGACGCACATGGAGGAATCCTGGGATAAGCCGGAGGTGCCCCTTCAGGACCAGAAAGAAATATGGAATTTGATTCATGGGGTTTCAAGCAGCACTGAGAAGGCAAGGAAGGACGGGGAGGGGGAGGAGGGTGGTGAGGAGCGGGTTGGAGGGCGATTGAACGAGGGTGGTTTGTCCGAATCGGAGAAAACCCAAGTCTACGACTTCATCTCGGCTGTGAAGGATGAAACGGTCGCTCCGAACGACGACAGTAGATGTGGAATGCCGATTGAGGACAAGCTGGCCAAGGAGCTTGCAGAGTTTCTGGACATCGTGGCAGCGGACAAGCTGGACGGGGAGGGAAGGGTGATGAGGAAGGGGGGGGGATCAAACAGGAAGGGTGGAGGAGTCTAGCCCGCTTTCGATTCTGGCCGTCTATCATGGCAACCGTGAAGGCCAAACACGTTCCTCCTCAGTGCTTGTATGACCTGACATACATGGCCAAGATCTTCTGCGAGGTGATGGTCCAGCTTTTCATGATCTACAACCGCGATTTGGGGAAATACCCCGAACCACGCGACCTCGGCTGGTTGCCGATGCAGCCTTCGGAATCCGACAGCGCCCTTCAGAGGGTGGCCGATACGGTCGCTGTAGCTGCCAAGAGACTAAGGGCGGTTATCAGGCCAACGGGGAGGGACGATTCCACCTTCCCACTTGCACTGCTGGAGAGGACGGATTTTGGGACGACCCACAAGGAGGAAACGAAATGGTGGGTCCTGATTGCGCCCGAACCCCCAACCGAACAGGCTGTGGTGCCCCAACCCGTACAGCCTGTGGCGGGGGCTGTGGCGGTGACGGGGGTTGTGCCGGAGGAAGGCCAAGCCGAACATGCGGAGGCAGAGGACGTCCAGTCGGGTCGCCAAAAAAAGGTGGGGGAGAAGCGGGAACCCCCGCGGAAGTTTGGGTCGGAGGAGCTGGCATCCGAAATCGAGCAGCAGGGCCCGTGGATTTCTAAGAAAGTTTACGGGTCTGACGGGGAAACGACCTGTGAGTTCATGATGAAGACTTTCGCGTGGGAGAAAAGCGATGGGCCGACACGGTTGGCTCAAGTGGTACTTAATGCAATGGAGGGGTTCGAATTTGTTGCGAAGAGGACGGGGTTGACGAACCAGCCGGATATCAAGAATGGGATATGGCTGCTGCATTTGGAACACCACGCGAAGCTGTGGAATGATGAGGAATTGTTGAAGGGTCGAACGGGTTCGTGGGTGGAGAAAAGGGACTGGAAGGCGGCGAAGGATTGTGGAGATTTCAATGGTGTGAAGGACGACTGGTCGTCGTACCTAGGCGATTTCACGGGATTCTTCAACCCACCCGTGATCTTCATTGGGTCAAAGGAGCAGGTGGATGGGTTTAAGGTCCTTCTGAAGGTACTTGGGAAGCGGCCAGGGGGAGGATATTTCCAATCCCAACGGCCGTTCGGGCAAGGAAATTGCGGGTGCAGCCCAGAAGCGTCCGCTGGAGACGGCAGGCGCTGGCACCAAAAAGAAACGCCGGAAGCGCGCCGCCTCGGAGACCCCCTCGGCCGAAGACGTCTCAATGGGGGATGATGAGGATGTCGGGTCACATGGGGGTGATGATGGGGAGGAGGTTGGTGATGATGGTGCCGGCGATGATGAGGGGGCGGGAATGAGGGTGGTGATAAGGGGGGCGGGTCGAAGGACGGAGAGGGGGGGGTTCGAAGGGCGGAGAGGGGGGCGGGTCGAAGGGCGGAGAGGGGGGGGGTCGAAGGACGGAGAGGGGGGCGGGTCGAAGGGCGGAGAGGGGGGGGGTCGAAGGGCGGAGAGGGGGGGGGTCGAAGGACGGAGAGGGGGGCGGGTCGAAGGGCGGAGAGGGGGGCGGGTCAAAGGGCGGAGAGGGGGGCGGGTCGAAGGGCGGAGAGGGGGGGGTCGAAGGACGGAGAGGGGGGCGGGTCGAAGGGCGGAGAGGGGGGGGTCGAAGGGCGGAGAGGGGGGGGTCGAAGGACGGAGAGGGGGGCGGGTCGAAGGGCGGAGAGGGGGGCGGGTCAAAGGGCGGAGAGGGGGGCGGAGAGAAGGGCGGAGAGGGGGGCGGGTCGACCGGCGCATCGGGGGAAGGGGGGAAGGAGGGGGGGGAGGGGAGGGAGGCTCGAAGGGGAATTCGGGGGCGTCTGGGGGGGGATGTTGGGGCGTGCCGTCGACTACTGCAAAAAGCTCCTTTCGCCTGGCGGGCACGTTCGATCAAGAGCAACGGCTAGTCATCTGTCAAAGGGTAAGTTAATCTGAGTGAATATGGTCGGTTAAATTATGATGTTTGCATATTCCCAAGTTTGATTTGCGATTGTAATGATAACTAATTGCGCCGCTCGTCATTGCTTGTCCCACCCACAGGTGACGAGTCTGAAGAGGAGCCGCCAAAGGATGACGCGCATGGCGGCCCACCCAAAGGGTTTGAGGAAGATTCGGAAGAATCGGAAGAATCGGAACCTGAGGAGGAAGCGCCACAAAGACGTGTCACAGTTACCGCAACCCAGCCCAAGCCACTAGACAAGAAAGTGCCACCACCAAGTTGGCAGCCGTGGATGGAGAATCTGGAAGGTGGGGGGGGGGAAACGGGTCGTGCCCCGCTCGCCTGTTGGATGTCCGGTTTCGGTATTGTGCAAGCACGGCGGTGAATTTTGCCAGTATCGGAAGAACCAATCCCAGCGCCTTGATACGTTGTGGAAGCCCACGTGGGCTGCTGATTCGGTGGCTAAACTCAATGCAGACCCAATGAAGCTGGCACACATGCCTGATTTCCACGTCGACACGTTCCTGGTGCATGGAGTCGTTCGAAAGGTGGATAAAACGGGCGTGTGGTACGTTAAATTTTGGGCAGAAGGGTGTGACGAAAAGGGAATCTGGATTAATGGGGAGCAGGGGACGATGCCCGCGGCAATTTTCAAGGTACAACAAGACGAGATGCGGAACTGTTTCAAGCCACCTGAGGGAACGTATTTGGAGTGGTGGATGGACAAGGGGTACCTGGCGACCAGATCTTCCCCAGCGACCAGATCTTCCCCACGACTCCAAGAGAAGGGGGGAGACCAAGCCGCAGGGCAGGGCAAACGAAAACCTCAAGGGAAGGCTGGCGCAGATGTGCGGGAGGGGGGTGTAAAGAAGCCCAGCGGACGGGGTGTAAAGAAACGCCTGTTAGTAGGTAGTTAGATAGCTTGATCTGAACTCGTGTACATTTGTAAAGATCGATCTGTACATCTGTCTCCAGAGCATTCACTTGAATATTCAAAGTTCAAGTGGGAATTACTGGTTGGGTTGTGCACAGGCTTGTGCACAATTTTGGCAATAATTATAATTCGTTCTATAAATAGAACTAGCGGGGTCGTGGAGAGGGTTGTGCAATTGTAAATAATCTACAACTTGTCTCACTTGCTTACCCTCCGAGTGCATGACACTATGACAAAAACAGCCAATTTTACCCCGACTTGAATAAATTTTAATAAATGTTAATAAATTTTAATAAATTTAAGCAATCTAGTAATGAAAAGTGCACGCGGAAAGCGCACCAGTGACCAAATTGCATGAAATGGTAATGATTTCATGTGGAAACGCATTCACAATGAGCATCAATTGTCATGTATTTGTTGAAATGGCGTCTCCTCAAGTAATAAAATTTGGCATGGGTATTGTAGATTGATTGTGGGCCCCCCCCCCACTTCCCGGTGTACAGTGCAAGTACCTAAAAAAGATGCTTGCATGGTGCGATAGACCCGCTGGCGCTGCGCCACTTCTTTTGTGAGATCGGAAAATCTCTACTGCCCGTGCTAGCTCGAGGACGCACTTCCAATCTCAACTCCTACATGCCTGCCATCTTTTACTGGGGTTTTCGCGCCGATCCTACGGCTGAGATTCCAGGATTCCGGGGCGCGGCATGACCGATTCCAGCCATGGCGGCCAACAGCCTGATGTCATGTCTAATGGTTATGTTACCCTGTCAAGGTTACCTTACCGGATGGTTTTACGTACCTATTCGAGTTCTCCTTTTGTCTTCTCCGTCCCGCAACATACGGTTTTCCGTGTTCTACACTTTTCTTCTCCCGGTACGTTGGGGCTAAGTTTTGAAAAAAATATATAAGCTAGTCCCAACCTGGTCCAAAGTACTTTGTCCTCCTGTTGTCTCACTAGGAGGGCCGCCCGCCCAGTCAGATAAATGGCCACGTTTCCTCGCAACATCTAACCAAGGATTTGAGCCCGAAGATTCCACGCTTTAAACTGCTGGAAAGCATGCTTCCTGACACCGCCGCCGATGTGGACCCCCGCATCGGCCTGGACTGGGCTCAGCATCGTTCGCTGAAAACCTACTGGCACTCGAAGGTCCTCGATCGGCGAGCACCGCAAGCGCATGCTCCTCAAGGTCCTGGTCCTCACGGTGCTCACGTATGGCGCCGAGGCGTGGACGCTCACGGACACGCTGGCGGCCAAGCTAAACGGCACGGTAACCAGGATGCTCCGTCAGGCCCTGAATGTCGGGTTTTCCACGCATAGGTCTCTAGAATCTTTGTACCAGGGCATGCCTCACATTTCGGACGAGATTAGACAGCGTAGGATAGCATTCGTAGGACATCTTGCTCGCACCAGCCAGGTAGACACCGCCCTCGGCCTGGCCGGCCCCCAGCGGCTTGGCCAGCCAGGACGGCATATCCTGACCTGGCCTGGCCCCAAGGACATTCCTAAGAAGGTAGGCAAACATGTCATGACCTACCCACGTACAGCAGTTGATGGCTGACCTAGTGGTCCCATCGCAGTTTGCACATCGCATTCACTCCCTCTCTCTTGCGTGGACTGCTATACAGGACAAGAAGAGGTGGAAGACCATCAATTGTCCAGGCTCATACGCCCGCCCCTGTGGGCAAGCCCCCTCCCCCCAACCGGAAGGGGCGCTTTGCTGAGTAGAATAGGTAGGGTTTTCTAGATTATTATTCATATTAAGAACAGCTAGTAGAGGACATGGGGGGCCTAGGCCTCTCCGTGATTTGGAAGAAGATGATAGACAAGGCCAAGTGGGCCCAGGTCATAGAAGACAACGAGCCCCCCCCTGTGGGGAAGCGCCCGCGTGTGCAAACCCGCGGGAGGCACGCCAGACAGCTCCCCTAGGGCAGCGTGATGCTGTATAGATAGATGTTGTAGTTAGTAATGCTGTTAGATAGATGTCGTAGGTATAGCTGATGTAGATAGCTTAGACCGGTAGGACTGTTTGCACCCACCCATCCATCCATCGGGGTTAATGCTCCGTGACTCCCCAACGGGAGCACGAGTCTAATTAATTAATTAATTAATTTCTAGATGAGATTAGCTTAGAGTTAGATTAGTTCGGTTTCGCGGCTTCGCCCCCCCTCCATCCATCTACGGGAATATGTGCTACATGATCTCCCCGTCTTTGGAATGCCATGCAGGACAAGACGCGGTGGAAGAAGATTGTCAAGGCGCACACGCCCGACCCTGTGGGCAAGCCCCCTCCCCCCAAGCGGAGGCGGCGTTTTGATGAGTAGTGCAGTTAGGATTTTCTAGATAGCTTAGAGTTAGGATAGTTCGTTCACGCGGCTCCCTCCACCCCATCCATCATGGAATATGTGCTACATGATCTCCCCACGGAGGCATGTTATAATTTAATTTAATTTAATTTAATGATCTCCCAACGGAGTCATGTTATAATTTAATTTAATTCCACGCTATCCAATTTTAATGCCACGCTATCACTTGCTTTTGACTGCGGGTTCAAGTTGCCAAATTGACGTACCCCTGCATGCGTACATGTAGTTGCACATCCATGATGCATGTGCAACGTGCGTAGTGACACCGTGTACGTACGTTGTCTCACTTAGAACGTAGGTCCAGCTGGCTAGTGCTCGTCTTCCTAAAGCCGGCCAAGGCCTTGGTGTATTTTTTGAGCAACAAGCAGTTCAGGGTACTGAATGCCTACAAATTACAATGCATCGACAACGGCTCTGTCTATTATTCCATATCTGTCTATTATTCCATAAACTGAGCTTCAAATTCAATATTTTAAAATGGTGACTACCATTTGACACCATGCAACCATCATCTCCATTGACGTGTTTGGGTCAGTTCATGCAGAAACCCAGCGGTCTTATTGAAATGTGTTTGTTGGTTGCTCGCAAACGCAACAGAAGCGGCGGCAAGAACAGGGACACCCTCCCCCCCCCCACACACACCCACGGCCACCTGAATAAAAATCAAACCTAGCTCTAGCTACATCCCTCGGCGCGCGTTTAGTTGAGCGGCTTGACCGTCTCCCAGGTGAAGTCGGGGTCGTTACGGCCAAAGTGGCCGTACGCGGCCGTCTTCTGGTAGCGCTTGTTGCCGCCGCGCTTCAGGTCCAGGTTGATTGCGATCATGCCGGGGCGGAAGTCAAAATGCTTGCGCACAAGCGCGAGGATCTCCTTGTCGGGGATCTTGCCTGTCTTGTACGTGTCCACAAACACGGACAGCGGCTCAGCGACGGCGATCGAGTAGGACACCTGGACCAGCACGCGGCGTGCCAGGCCGGCCGCCACGATGGACTTGGCCACCTGGCGCACCAGGTAGGCGCCCGAGCGGTCCACCTTGGTCGGGTCCTTGCCACTGTGGAGGGGGGACACAAGAATAAAAACCGAAAGCAGCGTGCAGGACAAACAAATCTCCAACATGCGGTCAGCAGGGGGGGGGGGTGCCGGCATACCCAGCAGGCAGCAGCGGGCATGAGGTGCAACCATGCAGTTGCACAGCAACACTATGCCAGGGTGGCCCCTTCACGCAGCCAGAACACCATGTACAGATCACCATAGTACAATGTACTACAAAAGTATGCCCACAACAGTCGATGGCGTGCCACCAGCAAGACCATTCACAGCGGTCACACATGGATAAACATCGGCCCAACGCCAGTCGGCCCAAAGCAAGACCACACAAAGCAAGACATTTGAGCCAGGTGCCCAGGGAGGAGATTATTATAAGGAGGCAGGAAGCAAAACAGGGGGGGGGGGTTGCTGCTGACTTGCGAGAGGTAGGAACACTCCACAAGAAGAACTTAGCACAGGAAAACTAGTGATACACAACCAGCCCTTGTCCAATGTCCCACACTACAAAAAACAGTGCTACATGCCTACACACAGGCATGTGCCTAATGCGAAACAAAACATGTGCACAGGGACAAAAAGACTTGTCACATCATATTGTGCGTCAAGCCTGCCCTAGAGGAGACACAGGAATACCTGACCCGCCATGTGCTCAGAGCAAAGCGAGGGCCTCAGATGCCATGCTAGCCCAGTGCAGTCTCCGAGTGGAAGCACATCCTCACATAATGACAGGGTGTGCCAGGAAAGACACACAACTATGGCCCTAATGCTTCCGATTCTTGGTCCGAAAACATGAAGGAGGTTGGCATGCACCAGACCATGGTGAAGCGCATGAATGCACATGGATCAGACCCCACATGGCGGACAAACGTCCCTGCAGCGAGTGCTACAACGCCAGGCAGGAAGAGCCTACGGACCATCAGAACAAACTACAGTGACCAGCCTGCCTACCAGTGGCGCCAGTATACGGATACTCTAAGCAAGCCTGTACCACATGAACCACAATGCTGTGCTCTATATGCCTGGGAAAAACGGAAACTTCACATGGGATCCATGCCGAGCGTGCACAGATACCAAAGTACATTACCTGGACTGCTGGAGGACTGCTGGTGAGGGCATAACCTTCTGGTACTGTCTTCTCTGGTACACGGGCCACAATAAGCCCTGCTACCATGCAATGCTGATGCCTTCCCGAACACAAGTCACACACCCCAGCACCATGACAATGTGAGCACAAGGCACCGAGAAAACTTGATGCAACAGTGCTTACCTGAAAGCACCACCTCCATGGGCACCCCAGCCACCATAGCTGTCGATAATGATCTTGCGGCCCGTGAGACCGGCATCACCGTGGGGCCCGCCAATGACGAAGCGACCCGAGGGGTTGAAGTGGAAGATGGTCTTGTCATCCATGTACTTGGCGGGCACGACGGCCTTAACGACATGCTCCATCAAGTCACTGGCAATCTGCTCCTGGGACACGCCCTCGTTGTGCTGAGTAGAAATGAGGATGGTGTGCACGCGGATGGGGACCATGGCGCCATTGTCGTTCTTATACTCAACAGTAACCTGAGTCTTGCCATCCGGGCGCAGCCAGGGCACGGTGCCGTCCTTGCGGACCTCGGTCAGTCTATAGCCGAGCTTGGTGGCAAGGACGTGGGTAAGTGGCATTAGCTCCTCGGTCTCGTCGGTAGCATAGCCGAACATGTGGCCTTGATCACCGGCACCGATCTCCTCTGGTGCCTTGGTTTGCATGCCATGCACACCCTGGCCAATGTCAGGGCTCTGCTCCTCAATGTTCACAAGAACCTTGCAGGTCTTGGCATCCAGACCGACCTCCGGCGCGGTGAAACCGATCTCCTCGCACACCTTCCTCACAATGGCCTCGTAGTCGACCTTCGCCTTGGTCGTGATCTCTCCAAAAACCATGACCATGCCGGTCTTCGTGCAGGTCTCGCACGCAACCTTAGAATCTGGGTCTTGTTCCAGGCAGGCATCAAGGACAGCGTCGGAAACCTGGTCACAAATCTTGTCGGGGTGACCCTCATTGACGGATTCGGAGGTGAACAGGAAGGTATCCTCGTCGGCCATGGCTGATATGTTATTAATACTGGTGCCCTAGGGGCTGGAAGCGCGTATGCGCACGAGAGGAGGAATCCATTGCTGGCCACCTGCCTAAAAAGCCACCTCCCGTTGCGAATTCGCCAAAACTGAGCGCCGCAGGTTGGCGCGGCTCTAGATCGCGCGGCATGATGTGCTGGCATGGTCAGACGGACTTGTATACTTGGCGCCAATGGCTTGGTCAACTTGGCGCCTTCTGGTTTCCAGGAGCTTCCTGGCTTTCCTGCAACAGGAGGCGACAGACTGACGTTGACGGTTGACAGCAACGACAATAACAGTATGAGTTAGGTGCTGTGACCGCTGTCGGACTTCAGGAACCAGGAGTCCAGGACGACTACACTACTTGGGTAAATACTAGGTAATTACTACCAGGAATAGTTAGTTAGTTAGTTGAATCCCACGCCGCACACGGCACAATCATGGGCAGCAGAGTCTATACACCAGGTACCAATTGCTACTTTGCTAGACTAGGGAGTTAATGAGAAGTCTGTAGCCTATTGCCTGATTAGTCTTTATTGAGGTATTCAACCTCAAAAGTTTGGGGGGTCTGGCTCTACCAATATCAGGTCCACTGCCCACTAATTATAAGCGCTATGAAATATATAATCCCACTAAACAAGCCGCGATATCTAGGCGGTGGATCATGCTGACATTTGAGACACCTTCTGGATGCATTTGGCAAACCTCGGTGCGAAGTCCTCGTCGCTGCGTGGGCAACATGAAGTATTGCTTTTCAGCGTTGTTAAAGAATTGGTGCGCTGTTGACAGACATGTTTAATTCTTGCAGGCTGGGCTAGTTTTCCGTTCTATTCCTGAAAACCCGAGTAAAATGGGGAAGATATCTTTCACCCCATTATCTGGAGTATACGACGACTCCCCACTGTGCTATCTGCTGGAAGCGGACGGGTTTAATATTCTTCTCGACTGCGGCTGGAATGACGCATGCGATGTGCATCTGCTGGAGCCGCTCAGAAAGTAAGCACAGGAGCATCGCAGGAGTTTGCTTCACTTCGCAGGAATTGCGTCGCCCTGCGGCTTTAGGAAAACCGCATGCAGCCTGCATGACGGTGGCGCCCACATGCTGAGCTGTCTTAGGAACAGCTCTGCAAAGGGCTCCATGTGAGTTAGAATTGCACTTCTACCATTCGCAACTTTCTCCGCCCTTACCACCGCCAGCAAACGCTACCAAAAACCCAAGCTAAACATTACAACCCCAACACACAAAAACACGCACACGCATGGCCACACACATATGTCACACGCACACATGCACATATGCACGCCCACGCACGCACATAAACACACAATCACACACATGCATACATACAGACACACACGCACATATACATGCGCACACACATGCACATAAACACACACATACACACGCACACGCACACGCACACACACACGCACACGCACACGCACGCGCACACGCACACGCACACGTACAAGCACACGCACACGCACACGCACACGCACACGCACACGCACACGGACACGCACACGCACACGCACACGCACACGCACACGCACACGCACACACACACATACACACACACATACACACACACACACACTCAAACACCCGCGCACGAACACGAACACACACATATACTATACTATACTATACTATACTATACTATACTATACTATACTATACTATACTATACTATACTATACTATACTATACTATACTATACTATACTATACTATACTATACTATACTATACTATACTATACTATACTATACTATACTATACTATACTATACTATACTATACTATACTATACTATACTATACTATACTATACTATACTATACTATACTATACTATACTATACTATACTATACTATACTATACTATACTATACTATACCATATCATATCATCATAGCAACCAGACACAAACACAGTCTCATGGCAACAACCCCACACACAAACATGCGCGCACACACACACACACAGACACGCACAGTTCCTTTCTGACCACATAAAAACACGGTCTCATGGCAGCCATCCCTTCACCCGACCAGCTTGTTCACACTCCGCTAGTTGACTTGCCACATGCATGGTAGTGTTTGCTTGCTCACCCGCATTACAATGGTGATGCTGGCCTTCCTGCCCGCCCCCTCCCCTCCCATGCCAGGGTGGCCCCCACGATCGATGTTGTCCTGCTATCACACCCGTCACCGCGCCACGTGGCGGCGCTCCCTTACGCGGTCGGCAAGCTGGGCCTGCGCGCGCGCGTCTTCTGCACCCTTCCTGTGCAGAAGATGGGGCAGCTGTACCTGTACGACCTCTTCCTGGCGCGCAAGGTGAGGGCCAGGGTCCATTTGCCGTTCGCAAGCAGTGACTATCAACGTAGCTGTCAAGTGTGATGAGAGCAACGAGTGAGCCATCTCTACCTGTACGACGTCTCCCTGGCACGCAAGGTGGGGGGCTGTTACCAGCACCATAATGGTGACAGTGATAGTAGAAGAGGGTAGCACTCGGACTGTTACAAAGTAGCACGCGTGAGTGCGGGGCCAGCTGCGACGGTTGGACCTTGTCCCAGCACACAAGTGGGGGGCACTCCGTATTTGCTGTGCTGGGGACGAATGGTCCCACAACCCCACAAGGGGCCGGACGCGCCTGTGTCACATGCCCCAATCCCACAACCCCACAAGCGGCCGGATGCGCCTGTGTCGCACCATGTGCATGTCCCAAGAATTTTGGAATCCTGGGTTGGCTCGCACAGCTACCGTAGCTCATTATTGCAAGGAAAGGGTACGGCAACGCCGCAACGGTAGCAACAGAACCCGGAGCATGACTGTTTGTGTGGTTTACGTGGTCCGTTAGTCACACGCGCGTGGTACGGATGTAAATAACAGTATAAATAGTTGGATATTGTGTCATTTAAACATGTATTAGGTAACTTGTTGCCTAACCATGTTCTACAATGAGATGAACCGTTTATTAGATAACCCGTTAGTTAACCATGTACTATGTCAAGGCCGTGTATTAGATAACTTGTTATTGGTAGGCCTTGTGTGTGTGCCACTGGTTGCCATGCGATCATTGCTCAAGGTTTGGGGGTGGATGCCTGCATGGGTAATGGTAATTATGGAAGTAGGCCGACGAGAATTATGCCATCGAGGGGCTGTCTTACCAACGCCTAGTACCCATTTGGGGCTTTTGGCTTGGCGTAGAAATCGTGAAAGTGCCCTGTGGAGGACATGCACTCGCCCACATCCCGTGTCTGGTGTCGCACTCCCAGTCTCTTCTACCACGTTGTTGCGCTCGTGTGTGTGTCCGCGCAATATGAGCACATTATGCCAGCAATATGAGCACGTTGACATGCTCTCTCTTGGCGCGCTCGCTGGTTCTGCTACCATGTTTTTCGCTGTGGCGTGCCTGTTTGTGCGGGTGCCAGCAATACGAGGACTTTGACCTGTTTGACCTTGACGACGTGGACAAAGCGTTTGAGGGGGCGACTACGCTCAAGCAGCTGCAGCACTTCACGTTGAGCGGTAAACACTAGGTCACACTAAAACTAGGCAGCTGGGCCACGTCGCAGGTGTTGGTGACTCTGTGTGCTTTTGCCTGTTACATGGTGCATTGCTGCTTCGTAATTTTATTGTCCTTGTTTCAGCATGAGGTTTTTTTCTGCTTTTTTGTGAACTTGCTGACTTTTTGCGCGTGCATACACATGCTTGGCGCAGGGGGGGGGGGGGGGGGAGGCCATGGGCATTGCACTGCACAGTTGTGGTTGTTGGAATTGGCACCATTCCATCTAGGACAGGAGAATGGGGCGCTGTCACGTTCCAAGGATGCCACTGGATAGCATCTTGAAACCATGGCTCTGTCACATCTAAGTCTGAAAGCCAGAACCCCGAATAGCTGTACAGCCAACATGACATGCTCTGCTGATCAGTTTCTGCCCACTTTGATTTGGCATGCCGGATCGTTGATGCTGCTGGTTGTTACTTTTTGGAATCTGGTGATGCTGTTCGAAACGGTGCCATCCACATGAACAATGGTTAGCAGTGAATTATCCGTGCCCCCCCTCGATCACTCCGTTGTTTCTGAAGCCCTTTTTCTTGTTTGTGTTCGAATCACTTTTTTGTTTTGTTTTTAAGGCACTTCGCGTGTGCCCAATCATCAAGTGCCTCTGTTCACACCAATTGGCGTGCCTTGGCGTGAGCTGTTCCAAATATGTTGGTGGCATGATGTCATCATGAACATATGCCGTCTGGCCAACCTACTCTGTGACACCCCACCACATCCCCCCCCAGGTGCCGGCCAGGGCATCAGCATCACCCCGTACACGGCGGGGCACCTACTGGGGGGCGTCATATGGAAGATCACCCTTCCGGATGGGGAGGAGGTGGTGTACGCGGTGGGGTACAACCACCTCAAGGACAGGTGAGGAGGTTTGGAAATGAGGAGATGAGGAGATGAGGAGGTGAGGAGATGAGGAGATGAGGAGGTGAGGAGATGAGGGGATGAGGAGATGAGGGGATGAGGGGATGGGGGATGAGGAGATGAGGAGATGAGGAGATGAGGAGATGAGGAGATGAGGAGGTGAGGAGGTGAGGAGATGAGGGGATGAGGAGATGAGGAGATGAGGAGATGAGGAGATGAGGAGATGAGGAGATGAGGAGATGAGGAGATGAGGAGATGAGGAGATGAGGGATGAGGAGATGAGGAGATGAGGAGATGAGGAGATGAGGAGATGAGGAGATGAGGAGATGAGGAGATGAGGAGATGAGGAGATGAGGAGATGAGGAGATGAGGAGATGAGGAGATGAGGAGATGAGGAGATGAGGAGATGAGGAGATGAGGAGATGAGGGGATGAGGGGATGAGGAGATGAGGGGATGAGGGGATGAGGAGATGAGGAGATGAGGAGATGAGGAGATGAGGAGATGAGGAGATGAGGAGACGAGGAGATGAGGAGATGAGGAGATGAGGAGATGAGGAGATGAGGAGACGAGGAGACGAGGAGACGAGGAGATGAGGAGATGAGGAGATGAGGAGATGAGGAGATGAGGAGATGAGGAGGTGAGGAGATGAGGAGATGAGGAGATGAGGAGATGAGGAGATGAGGAGGTGAGGAGATGAGGAGATGAGGGGATGAGGGGATGAGGAGATGAGGGGATGAGGAGATGAGGAGATGAGGAGATGAGGAGATGAGGAGATGAGGAGATGAGGGGATGAGGAGATGAGGAGATGAGGAGATGAGGAGATGAGGAGATGAGGAGATGAGGAGATGAGGAGATGAGGAGATGAGGGGATGAGGAGATGAGGAGATGAGGAGATGAGGAGATGAGGGGATGAGGAGATGAGGGGATGAGGAGATGAGGAGATGAGGAGATGAGGAGATGAGGGGATGAGGGGATGAGGAGATGAGGAGATGAGGAGATGAGGAGGTGAGGAGGTGAGGAGATGAGAGGATGAGAGGATGAGGGGATGAGGGGATGAGGAGATGAGGAGATGAGGAGATGAGGAGATGAGGAGATGAGGAGATGAGGAGATGAGGGGATGAGGAGATGAGGAGATGAGGAGATGAGGAGATGAGGAGATGAGGGGATGAGGAGATGAGGAGATGAGGAGGTGAGGAGGTGAGGAGATGAGGAGATGAGGAGATGAGGAGATGAGGAGATGAGGAGATGAGGAGATGAGGAGATGAGGAGATGAGGAGATGAGGAGATGAGGAGATGAGGAGATGAGGAGATGAGGAGATGAGGAGATGAGGAGATGAGGAGATGAGGAGATGAGGAGATGAGGAGACGAGGAGACGAGGAGACGAGGAGACGAGGAGACGAGGAGATGAGGAGATGAGGAGATGAGGAGATGAGGAGATGAGGAGATGAGGGGATGAGGAGATGAGGAGATGAGGAGATGAGGAGATGAGGGGATGAGGGGATGAGGAGATGAGGAGATGAGGAGATGAGGGGATGAGGAGATGAGGAGATGAGGAGATGAGGAGATGAGGAGATGAGGGGATGAGGAGATGAGGAGATGAGGAGATGAGGAGATGAGGAGATGAGGAGATGAGGAGATGAGGAGATGAGGAGATGAGGAGATGAGGAGATGAGGAGATGAGGAGATGAGGAGATGAGGAGATGAGGAGGGGCTCAGGAAATAAGGGAATGAGGAGATGAGAATTGTAGGAGACAAGGTGATGAGGAGGCTAGGGGATGAGGAGATGAGGAAATACAGCTTCATGGCTGCGGAAAAAGTGGGCAAACATTGCAGTGTGACGTATGGTAGCTTAGCCAGTAGTTTAGTCAATACTTAAGTCAGTATTCAGTAGTTTAGTCCATAGTTTAGCCAGTAGTTTAGTCAATACCAAAGTCAGTATTCAGTAGTTTAGTCCATATATATTTGTCAGTAGTTTAGTCAACAGTTTAGCCAACAGCTTAGTCAGTATTTTACTCAATGCTTGGTCGTAGGTCCGTTGATTAAGCTTCTTGCCTACGTGTTGGTGGACGATAGTTCATGGTGAGGACTGAGCAATGTCTTTGGCAGATGCAGCGGCACAAATGGTTTATTCTAGTCCTATTCACCGCCACTGCCGCCCTTGAAGTGTTCTTCATGGCCCTCAGGACCTGGAACCCACTGCTGTGGCGTGCCTGTTTTTCTCTTCTTCACTTTCCCCCTTGTTCAATTTTCCCCTTTTTTTCTGAATCGTGCTCCGTCCTGCTTTCTATCTCTCCTCTCTGTATTATTGCTTTTCTAATTAGTTCATTGTATGTTATTCCTACTGCTTTTGTTTGTATGTTTGGTGGTTGTCTCCTTGGGATTTTTTTACTAGATCTTTGTTTCCGTTGCCTATTGCCGTAGCTCACCCTGGCGCCCCACGCACATCCCAATGAGCAGGCATCTTGACAGGATTACATCCATCTCACTGTCTATTGTTATCTTTGCATCTCATTCCACGTCGTTCTATTTTTATGATTCTGTACATTGCTCTGTTGGGCGCCTTTTTCCTGGTTGCATATATTCACTTCAATTCTGACTGCCCTTTGTCCTGCCGCCCGGCCCCCACGCAGCCGGATAGCGCCAACCTGGGAAGCATTTTCACATTTTCTGCCCGTCCAGCCTTCTAAACATGTGTCTCGATGTGTTACCCTCTGCGACGTGCAGGCACCTGAACAGCGCCAGCCTGGGCAGCCTCACACGCCCGGCGCTGCTCATCACCGACGCCCATGCGATTGCCACGCGACAGCGGCTCAGCCCACGGCCGCGCAGGGAAGCCGAGCTGATGGGTAAGGGCAGGGGGGCCCATGGGTGGGTGCGGGGGGAAGGGGCTCATGGGTAACTAGTGGGGAGAGGGGCTTATGCGCGGGGAGGGGGGGGGAGGGGGGAGGGGGAGGGGGGAGGGGGGAGGGGGGAGGGGGGAGGGGGGAGGGGGAGGGGGGAGGGGGGAGGGGAGGGGGGAGGGGAGGAGGGGAGGGGAGGGGGGAGGGGAGGGGGGGGGGGGATGGAGGGGGGGGGGAGGGGGGAGGAGGGGGGATCAGGGATCGGGGAGGGGCTCGCATGTATGTGTTAGGAATACCTATAGTGACCCCCAGTCTTACACTGTGCGCATCAAATTTAGACACGTAAGTTTTCATGTATTGCATTATGAAGGTGCAACATTTTGTGTGTTGGGTTCTCGGGTTGTGAGGGGGCAGGGGGTTAAGAATCGTGGGCATGAAGGTCTCTTGGAGGAGACGTGCAGGTGTAGGAAATAGGAGTATCTTGTCATAGGAAACAGGAATATTGTTTTTGCCCAGCTCGTGGGCGGGTGGCCATGGTGGGTGCTGGCAGGGACACCACCCATACTTACACGTATACAACCAGGTAGCTGCATTATGCTAGTGTCTGATCGTAGCTTATCAAGTACTTAAAGCACGTGACTGCGTCACGTGGGTACCAGTTAAGGAGCCATGGACCCTGAATAGATAACAAGGAGGTAGGGCCCGCTGATTGCCCAAGCTTTTCTCACTGCTGGGGGCGCGGCCACAGAGAACTCTCGTTTAGAGGCTGTGCAACCGAAGGGCAGGGATAACTGTGAGTGCAGTAAGACCAGTCTCGTTGGCAACCACGTTGCAGATGCTTCCCCACATCGCGGGATTAGGCTTACTCGTAGGGAGTTGCAAAGCTACGGGTCTGATAGTATTTTCAAGCGTTGCATTTAGGCAGGGCTCCGACTAAAGAGACGACTCAGGAGAGCGGGTCTGTGAGAATCGATCAAGTTACAATTTAGGGATCTTGGAATCGATCAATTTATGAGTTAGGGAACTGGTAGAATTCCCAAGTGCTGTCTCCAGAGGTGACTCGTGAAGGCAGGCTTGAGAGAATACCAGTATATAATGGCCTCTTTGGGGGCCTGAGGGTTTTGGGGGGCATATCCATATACCCAGGTTTGACCCTGGCCCCCCAACTTTGATGATAACGACACAAAACCTTGTGTGTGCTCGACATGGCATCGTCCCATCGTCGGCAAACTTTCCCTGGCACCACAGCCAAGGTGACCAGCACGCTGCGGCAGGGCGGCTCGGTGCTTCTTCCAATCGACGCAACGGGCCGCGTGCTGGAGTTGATCCTCATCCTGGAGCAGGTGCGTCTTGTGTCGAAACTACACTAACACATGACAATAGCTTGACACCTTCAAATAGATATGCCTTGTTTATGGCCGCGTGCTGCAGGTAATCCTCATCCTGGAGCATGTGTGCCTTGTGTCGAAAATATTCTAAGTTCTAACACGCTACATTAGCGAAGATGGCTGTGTGCTGGAGCTGATCCTCGTTGTGGAGTAGGTAGGTTTTAATAGCACGCCGCATCAAGTACTAGTCCTACTGGTCGCCAAGTTGGTTTACTGCTTTGTGGAGCAGGTTGGCGGAGCGCAGGTCTAGCATCCATGGTGGCTTTGTTGTGGTGATTAGGGAGTTGGTGTCCTATCGATGATATGGCCTATTCCCACATGGGCATAGGGCATGGGAATGAGGACGGGTGGGCACTATGTGGTGATTGTCACGAAGGGTCTTTGGAAGGTGGGCCCAGGAGCGCTGTCAAGTTTGCTGCGTTGTCGTATACTCTATGGCAGCTTGGCTATTGCTGGTCTGCTGGTGGGCTGTTTCCGAGTGATTGCTGGGCTATTGGTTGGCAGTTGTTTACCTGCTGATGGCGGCACACCGCCATCCGCAGCGTGTAGAGTGAAGTGGCTGCGAGTCACCCGCGTTCCATCCCCTGCCGTCACTTTGAACCGGTTGGGGGGGAAACGTGGGCGAAACTATCGTAGGCTGGGGCTCAATAATCAATACGTCATGCACTTATCTTTTTGATCCGTTTGATCGTGGCACGGTGGCATGGTGGCATGGTGGCATGGTGGCATGGTGGCATGGTGGCATGGTGGCATGGTGGCATGGTGGCATGGTGGCATGGTGGCATGGTGGCATGGTGGCATGGTGGCATGGTGGCATGGTGGCATGGTGGCATGGTGGCATGGTGGCATGGTGGCATGGTGGCATGGTGGCATGGTGGCATGGTGGCATGGTGGCATGGTGGCATGGTGGCATGGTGGCATGGTGGCATGGTGGCGGCTGCCAGCATTGGGCCTCCAACCAGATGAGCCGCTACCCCCTGATGGTGCTGTCCTCGGTCGCCTACAATGCGGTGGAGTTTGCCAAGAGCAGCCTCGAATGGATGTCGGCGGCCGCCACCAAAGCGTTTGAGCAGACGCGCGACAACCCGTTTGCACTCAAGTGGGTGGGCCCGCGCACACTTGTACTCACTACACGGGGAATGGCAATGTGCATGAGCTAGAAGTTTCACGGAATAGAAAAGGAATGGCGTTATGTGCATGGCGTGAGGGCGGCACGCGCACACAGGCCTTAGCACTTGGCTCGGTACTCCTCGCAGGCAACGGTGGATCTATTGAGCACTTGGCGCGGTACTCCTAGCAGGGTTGGGTGGATGTATTGAGCACTTGGCGCGGTACTCCTAGCAGGGTTGGGTGGATGTATTGAGCACTTGGCGCGGTACTCCTAGCAGGGTTGGGTGGATCTATTGAGCACTTGGCGCGGTACTCCTAGCAGGGTTGGGTGGATCTATTGAGCACTTGGCGCGGTATTCCTAGCAGGGTTGGGTGGATGTATTTAGCACTTGGCTCGGTACTCCTGGCAGGGTTGGGTGGATGTATTGAGCACTTGGCGCGGTACTCCTAGCAGGGTTGGGTGGATGTATTGAGCACTTGGCGCGGTACTCCTAGCAGGGTTGGGTGGATGTATTGAGCACTTGGCGCGGTACTCCTAGCAGGGTTGGGTGGATGTATTTAGCACTTGGCTCGGTACTCCTGGCAGGGTTGGGTGGATGTATTGAGCACTTGGCGCGGTACTCCTCGCAGGGTTGGGTGGATGTATTGAGCACTTGGCGCGGTACTCCTAGCAGGGAACGGTGGATGTATTGAGCACTTGGCTCGGTACTCCTAGCAAGGTTGGGGGGATATATTAGATGGGCCGCGTTTCTTCAACCGGGTCGTGTCCAATGTGGGAAACATGGGTTGCATGGCCTATGTTACGCATCAATTCTGATCTTTCCATCTGTCTCCATTCATGCCGATTTGCAAAGTCTGTGCCTGATGTAGTGCATTTTGTGCATCGCCACTGGGGTAGTGTGCTCGATTCAAGGTTGCCGAAATCCACCCATTTTCGAGGTCCGAGCTTTGAGCACTATCTAGATGGCACCCAAGACAATTCTACAGACTTGTATCCAAATAGGTGTGGCCTTGCCAAGCAGTGGTTGCATAATACTCCTCCATGGCCTCCAGCGCGAGGCTTTTGACTTGTTCCTGTCACGTAATTCATGCTCTACTGCCCCCTAGTCAACGTAGCATGGGTCGCCTTCTTGGATGAGCTCGCCTTGCGTCACCGCAGTGACGCGTCGCGCCATGGGTTGTGCGTGTGTTGGCTTACCGTGGTTGACACTTGCCATGGTTTTCCCTCATCGTTGTTTTCTCTCATGATTGCTTGGCCTTGTCGTCGCTTGGCCTTGTCGTCGCTTGGCCTTGTCATTGCTTGGACTTGTCACCATGTGGCAGGCACTGCCGCGTGGGTCACTCGAGGGAAGAACTGGACGCGCTGCCGGCGGGCCCCAAGGTGAGCAACTGGAGGGCACCCGGTGCTTAGTTGATGTCCACTCTGTGGTTGTGAGATGTGCTGTCCTTTGGTTGCAAGATGTGCTCTCCTTTGGTTGAAGGATGTGCATTACTTGGGTTGTGAGATGTGCATTACTTGGGTTGTGAGATGTGCATTACTTGGGTTGTGAGATGTGCATTACTTGGGTTGTGAGATGTGCATTACTTGGGTTGTGAGCCAGCCTGGGCCGGGTGGTGAGAATAGACAGAGCTCGACGTGATCCCGGCGGGGCCCCTGCGAAGTGTATGTGTTTCTGGAAAGAATGTAACAGTACTTGGCGCTAGAACTTGTGTGTGTGTGCACACGTGTGGGGGATGGGGTAATATCCTTGCCTAACCAATGTACCAGGTATTAGACGTTAGGCTCTTATCCGCCTTATCACTGTTATATATCTATATTCTATTTGGCTATCATCCGCTTTACCACTGATACTTATCTATTAGTGGGGGCTATCAGGCTATCATCTGCCTCATCACTGATACGTTGCTTATGGTGATTGGGTCCTTGGAGGCCGCCAGGCACCACATTTTCCTTTCCGAGATATGTTGCCCTCTGGAGGATTCCCGACGTTTCAAGAGAGTCACGTGTTAACAAAGGTGCTTGTGCAGAGTGCGCTTCCCCGTACAGTCGTTCACGCCTTAAGTTGGATTCGAGGGTTTATTGGGGGTCACCCCATTTAACGGCGTGAATGGCTGTACCAAATTGTACCAGTTTGAACTAAAGATACTAAAACATACTGTTCTGGACTACTTTGAACTTCGAATGCCAAATTCTATGCGACCCAACTAAAGGCGTGAACACAACTTAAGCCAACCCAACTTAAGGCGTGAATGACCGTACTCGACCGTTATCCACATATATAGAGATATGGAACCCTCGGGCAGGCGGGCGATGACCTTACATCGCAGTGTTGGTGCATCCGGTAGCCGGCTAGTTTGATTGATGGTTGATGCCTATTATCAGTGAATGTGTCATCGGATCGGGGTGTAATGATGCCGACCTCGCTTCCATCCTAGCTGTTTACGTGCTCTGTTGCTCCTCCTTGCACGTGCCCCGTGCCACTCATGCCCCCAGGTGGTCCTGGCGTCCCTGGCCAGCATGGACGTGGGCTTTGCCAGAGAGCTGTTCGCCGAGTGGGCGCAGTTCCCGGCCCATCACGTCATCTTCACAGAGACGCCGCAGGTGGGTGGGTGGGTGGGTGGGTGGGTGGGTGGGTGGGTGGGTGGGTGGGTGGGTGGGTGGGTGGGTGGGTGGGTGGGTGGGTGGGTGGGTGGTGGGTGGGTGGGTGGGTGGGTGGGTGGGTGGGTGGGTGGGTGGGTGGGTGGGTGGGATTGGGCGGGCTGGGCGGGTGTGTGTGGGGGGGGAAAGGTATAAGGGAAAGAGTTGGAAGTTGGAACGGGGTGCTGGGTAAAATGGAAGGGATGGAGGCAGGAGGGGGTGGGGGGAGTGCTTGTGGGAGCAGGCACCAGTGCGTGTGTGGGACGGTGGGAGGGGCCGAAGTGGAGAGAGATTTGAAAGGGACGATGTGCGTTGGAATACGGGGCAATCAAGATGAGGCTGTAAGGCTCACTGAGCAGCTCCATCGTTTCAGTGTTTAGTAAATCAACAAGACAACCAGTGCAAACTTGACGTCGGTGTAGTATAGTGACCATGGTTTAGTATGGTACCAGCACAGGCTTGGCATCGCGAGAATATAGGGTATTGTCTGCAGCAAATCATCTGCAAACTCCTTGCCCTGTATCTGGCGGAAAATCTGCGTTTTTCTTGCTGCCATGTCAGCCACCAGATGGGGCTCATCCATCAGATACCTGCCCATCACCCTCTTTCTCCTCCTCAACTCTCATCGCTCCTCCAGGTGGGCTTAGCACATAGCTACACGCTTCCCCCCCTCCTGTTCTTCCTTCCTCCCTCCTGGCCACCGTCACCTGTCACGCACCAGGTCGGCAACAGGTAGCCATGCGCTCATATTGCCATCGTCCTCCTCCTTCCCTCACCCTTGCTACCGTCACCTGTCACGCACCAGGTCGGCTCCCTGGGCCACACGCTACTGACCGAGGCCCGCCAACGCGCGCGTGGCCGACCGCCCGCCAAGCTTGTCCTGCCCCTGCGTGTTAGCTGCCGCGTGCCGCTGACCAAGCAGGAGCAGCTGCAGCTTCAAGCACAGGAACAGGCGCAGGCAGCCGAACGGCAGCAGCAGCAGCTTGCGGGGCTGCCCTTTGAGTCGGAGTCAGAGGAGTCAGATCCATGGGAGGGCGTCGAGGGGGAGGGCGACATTAAGACTGAGGTCGGGGCCGGGGGATCACCCTCGCAGGGATATGGGCAGGGGCAGGGGTGGCGCGAGGGGGAGCCCCGTGCCACCCCCGGCGGGTGGTTATCTGAGGGGGGCACGTCGCCGGTGCTCCGTGGGAGGGACCAGGCCGCACGTGACCGACTCGAGCGGAAGAGGGACATGGACAAGCGGGATGGGGAGAGGAGGGAGGGGGGGAGGGTTGCGGGGGCTCAGGGGGCGGGGGAACGGAAGGGGGGGGGGGGATAGTGGCAGCGGCGGTGAGGGCGGGGCCCGTCAGGTCAGGGTCAAGAGGGAGGAGCCGGATGGGGTAGGCAAGCTGGCAGGGTGGGATCTGGACGGCGCCAGGGGGGTCGGCACGGATGGCAGGGGTGCGGAGAACGGGGCGGGTATCGGGGCGGGGGTGGGCGATAGCATGGATCGGGACGGCAGCCGCACCAGCCCCCGTGTGTCCTGGGACGGCGGCGCCCCCAGGGACGTCCCAGGGAGGGTGGGACCGCGCGTGTCGGAGGAAAGGGAGAGCCGGCGGGAGGGGGGAGGAGGTGACGGGGGCCAGCTTGCGCCAGGCTGGAAAGGGGGGGATACGCCGCGGTCGCAAGGAGCGGGGGATGCGTGGATAGAGGAAGGCGGGGGGGAGCGAGCCAGGAGTGACGTGGAGCACGCCCCAGGGTCCCTGGACCGGCCCAGGGGGTGCTCCGTGTCCCCCGGCGGCGGCGGCGAGGTCGACACATTGGGGGCAGCACAAGGGGTAGGGCAGGCCACGCCGCGGGGCCGCGCGTCGACCTCGTCCAGGGTCCCTGCGTGCCTCATCGTGGTCCCCTCGGTGCGCGAGGTGTTCTACGACGGGTACGCACCTGACCCGGCCGCGGTGGCACCTATGTTGCCGTACAGGGACCCTGGCCAAGTGGTCTGGAGCGAGCTGGGCGCGGGGCTGGGCCCGCTGGCGGGGGGCGGGGGGGCCGCGGCGGCAGTCGTGGGAGAGGCTGGGACGGCCGTGGTGACGGCGGACGCAGGGGGCGAGGGCAAGGTGAGGTTAAGGTACAGGCGAGCGGGGTGGGGCGGGGCAGGGGACGAACGAATGGGGAGGGAAAGCGGAGGGGGAGAGGGGCAGGGGAAGGGAAGGTCTTTGTCTTGTACATGGGTCGTTCGGTTGGTGGAGCCGGATCAGCTGGACATTGTGGGTGAGCTGGAGCTGGACCTCCTGTGCGTGGGAACAAGCATGCAGGTGGTTTGTGATCGGCGTGGGCAGCGGACTTGCCCTTGGCCTTGTGCACTGGGTGAATGTCCGCAGTGTACATACTACATACTACTACTGCTACTACTACTACTACCACCACCACCGCCGCCGCCGCCGCCGCCGCCGCCGCCACCACCACCACCACCACCACCACCACCACCACCACCACCACTACTACTGCTACTACTACTGCTGCTGCTACTACTACTACTACTACTACTACTACTGCTACTACTACTACTACTACTACTACTACTACTACTACTACTACTACTACTACTACTACTACTACTACTACTACTACTACTACTACTACTACTACTACAGTCATTCACGCTTTAAGTTGGGTTCAAGGGTTTCTTCGTGTCAACCCAACTTAAGGCGGGAACCCAACTTAAGGCGTTAAGTTACCATAACTTGCGACCGCCCGCTGTGCTGATGGACTTTAGGGTGTCTTTTGATAGCTCTCGTCAAGGCCGATCCAACTGCACTAAGAATTCACCCCCAAGGTCTTATTTCGGGTCGTAACTTGGATGCAAGTCATCAAACCGGCTGTAGGCAGGCCGGTGAAGCACCACAAACTGAAGCAAGGTGCTCATAGCCAAACCTGCCTAACCCAGCCGCTTGGTGTGCTACATAGGGCATGCGCGGTTTATGAGTAATCGTAAATGAGCGGTACCATCATGGTACCGTTGCTGGTTTCAGTTGACCGACAGCTTGCCCTTGCCACCTCCCTTCTCACCTGTGGTGTCTCGTTTAGTCTGCTTTTTGTTGGACGCTGCCCCGTTGCCCAAAAGCCGCAGTTCGTTCCATTTGGCCTTATCCGTCAGTCTCGTCGGCCATTGGGTCGCATTTATGATTGGTTCAAATGGGACGAACGGCTTTGAACATTCGTCAAGCCGTTAGTGCCCATGTATACAATCCAATGATGGCTGAACCAGCAGACAGCAAGCAACCAACTGACCAAGATCCGCAGTGAATTCTAGGTTTTTTATAGTTAGTGTTGGGTGGCGCGGGCTGGCGACCACCCACAAGTCGCCGGCGGCAGTCAAAAACAGGCCACACCGCGCTAGAAGCCAGTTCACGCCTTAAGTTGGGCTTTTGCTAGTACAGCCAGCAGCCTTAAGTTGGGTTCGCCATGCAGCCAACTGCGACCCAACTTAAGACGTGAACCCAACTTAAGCCATCCCAACTTAAGGCGTGAATGACTGTGCTGCTGCTGCTGCTGCTACTACTACTACTACTACTACTACTACTACTACTACTACTACTACTACTACTACTACTACTACTACTACTACTACTACTACTACTTCTAGTGCTGTACATATGGATTCATGGCTAGGCTGAGAATGGGCGTATTGATAACGGAAGGACGTCTTCCCCTGGATTGTGGTTGTGTGTCCCTGGGACCTTCTCCCTGGGCGCGCCGCAGGGTGATGCGCGGGATGACAGCGCAGAGACGGATGAGCTGGCGGAGCTGGAGGGACCCTCCAAGGTGGTCTCCACAGACCATGAGGTGGGAGGGTGCAACTGTTGAGGGTCGTGATCGTCATGGTATGGGTGGGCGGGTGGCGTTCACGGGGCATTGGGTGCTTGGATGCAACTGTTTAGGGATTCAACTGTCCTAAAATGCGTGAGTGGGTGGGTGGGCAGGCGGGCGGGCGGGCAGGCGGACAGGTGGGTGGGCAGGCGGGCGGGCAGGCGGGCGGGCGGATGGGCGGGCAGGTGGGCGGGCGGGCGGGCGCGGGCGGCGGGCGGGCGGCGCGGCGGGCGGGCGGGCGGCGGGCGGGCGGGCGGGCGGCGGGCGGGCGGGCGGGCGGCGGGCGGGCGGGCGGCGGGCGGGCGGGCGGGCGGGCGGGTGGGTGATGGATGCATGGTGGGTGTATGTTGAATTGGTGGGTTTAAGTTGGAGGGACCGGGGGCGAGGAAAGTGGGGTGGGGAATGGTCAATATTCAGGGGCCACGGTGACGTAAGGGGTTGCCATGGTGACTTGGGGGGTGGGGAAATGGCGTACCCCAGGGGAGGCAACGAGTCGTCGTCTCGGGTGGGAGAGCGCAACCCCTCCACACTAGATACAGTCAAGTAGTCAGTCCGTCCATCAGTTGTTAGAACGCATCAATTGGGCTGTATCAAGCACCTGAAGCAGCTGGTGATGTGCGAGCTGATTTCATCGTGGTGCATGGGCAAGGGCCGGTGGCGGGCATTTTGATGTTACCACCGGTAATCAAGGGCCAAATGCTATAATAATGTTATAATAGCTCCGAATAATGTCATGATAGCTTTGAGATTTGCTGTCTTTTTGTGTGGTGTCCCGCTCAATCTTTTTCCACCCGTTTCCCACCAACCCTCCCTCCACTGCCTGCCAGTTCTGCATCCCATGTAGGCAGTATGTCTGAACACGCCCTCCAGCACCCCAGCCTTTGCAGTAGCCCCTGTCCTACGGCCCCATCTTGCCTCTCCCTTTCTCTCCTGTAACCTGTCACGGGTGCCTCCTTTCGCATGGTGGCCCCGCTGCCAAACTGGGGTCCACCCACTTGACGCGTACCAGGTGCACGTGCGGTGCGCGCTGTCGTACGTCGACCTGGAGGGGCTGGCCGACTGGCGTTCGATGAAGACAATCGTGCAGCAGATATCGCCGCTGAAGCTGGTGGGTGGGTCGAGGGGGGGAGTCCACCCTGCGTGGTGTGGCCTACGTAGAGACGTGGTATGAGGATACGACTACCTACCAAGTACAGCCATTCACGCCTTAAGTTGGGTTGGCTTAAGTTGTGTTCACGCCTTAAGTTGGGTCGCATAGGATTTTGGCAACTCAAGTTCAAAGTAGTTCAGAACGTTATGTGTTAGTATCTTTAAATCAAATTAGTACATGTTAGTCAAGTCATTCACGCCTTAACTTGGGTTGACCCCTCAAAAACCCAACTTAAGGCGTGAATGCCTGTAGTGCTTCAGATGTTGACGCTCTAGCTGGCGGTTGTCTTTAAGGGGAAGGGGTGGCCGCCAAGGCTGGTGGGTTGAAGGGGGGGGGGGGAGAAGTGAAAATAAAAGGGGTGAAGAGGGGAGAAGAGGGGAGACGAAGGCATAACAATAACATGGTAATAATAAGTAAAATAACATTAGGGGGAGATAGGGAGCGGGAAAAATGGTAGGAAACAAGGACAGGCAGGAGGACATGACATATGACTACATCGCTAACAGCGCTTCTTGCTCATCACATCTCGGCCCACGTAGGTCTTTGCAGGCTTGAGGGGGTAGTATTTTTTCGCCTCATTCAGGAATGCAGATTAATGCCCACACATCCAAGTGCACGAAACCTGCTTATTTCCTGCCCATTTCCTGCCCTCTACGTGCACACATGCACACACAAACTAACTAACCAACCAACCAACCAACAAACAAACCAACCAACCAACCAACCAACCAACCAACCAACCAACCAACCAACCAACCAACCAACCAACCAACCAACCAACCAACCAACCAACTAACCTGTGCCCACCCTGCCAGGTGGTCGTCCACGGTGACAGCGAGTGCACGGCCCTCTTCAAGGAGTTTGCGCTGACGTCGACGTTCGCCACCGTGTTCGCGCCCAAGGCCCAGGAGCGCGCGGTGGTGGCCGCCCAGTCCATGTCCATCAAGGTAAATGCTCACGTTCATCAACGTGGGGGGCCGTGTTGGTGCGATTACGCGGGTGGTGGATGGGGGCCGTGTTTGTGAGATTACGTGGGTGGTGGATGGGGGCCGTGTTTGTGAGATTACGCGGGTGGTGGATGGGGGCCGTGTTGGTGAGATTACGCGGGTGGTGGATGGGGGCCGTGTTGGTGAGATTACGTGGGTGGTGGATGGGGGCCGTGTTTGTGAGATTACGCGGGTGGTGGATGGGGGCCGTGTTGGTGAGATTACGCGGGTGGTGGATGGGGGCCGTGTTGGTGAGATTACGTGGGTGGTGGATGGGGGCCGTGTTGGTGAGATTACGTGGGCGGTGGATAGTTCACGCCCATCAAGGTGGGGGCTGGGCGCTCCACGCTTGGGAGCAGTCCACACCCATCAAGGTAACCACCCATATTTATCAAGGGCGGGGGGGGGTGGATAACCCTCTTAGTGAGAGTTGATGTTTAATACGTATACGAGCGTGATAGATTGTTGTCCATGCCCATCAAGGTGGTGGTGATGTGCTGCGCCCGTATTGACACTTTGTCCCAGACTTGTCCACGCCCATCAAGGTGGTGGTGAAGTGCTGCGCCCGTGTTGACATTTTGTCCATGCCCATCAAGGTGGTGGTGATGTGCTGCGCCCGTGTTGACATTTTGTCCATGCCCATCAAGGTGGTGGTGATGTGCTGCGCCCGTGTTGACATTTTGTCCATGCCCATCAAGGTGGTGGTGATGTGCTGCGCCCGTATTGACACTTTGTCCCAGACTTGTCCACGCCCATCAAGGTGGTGGTGAAGTGCTGCGCCCGTGTTGACATTTTGTCCATGCCCATCAAGGTGGTGGTGATGTGCTGCGCCCGTATTGACACTTTGTCCCAGACTTGTCCACGCCCATCAAGGTGGTGGTGAAGTGCTGCGCCCGTGTTGACATTTTGTCCATGCCCATCAAGGTGGTGGTGATGTGCTGCGCCCGTATTGACACTTTGTCCCAGACTTGTCCACGCCCATCAAGGTGGTGGTGAAGTGCTGCGCCCGTGTTGACATTTTGTCCATGCCCATCAAGGTGGTGGTGATGTGCTGCGCCCGTATTGACACTTTGTCCCAGACTTGTCCACGCCCATCAAGGTGGTGGTGAAGTGCTGCGCCCGTGTTGACATTTTGTCCATGCCCATCAAGGTGGTGGTGATGTGCTGCGCCCGTAGTGACACTTTGTCCCAGACTTGTCCACGCCCATCAAGGTGGTGGTGAAGTGCTGCGCCCGTATTGACACTTTGTCCCAGACTTGTCCACGCCCATCAAGGTGGTGGTGAAGTGCTGCGCCCGTGTTGACATTTTGTCCATGCCCATCAAGGTGGTGGTGATGTGCTGCGCCCGTATTGACACTTTGTCCCAGACTTGTCCACGCCCATCAAGGCGTGGTGTAAGCTGCGTACCTTCCTTCATAAGCAGTAAAAGTCACGGCCACTAACACTTGCTTAGTTTCTTTTTAAGTAGCTCCTGGTCACGCGCTGGTCTCCTGCTTGATCACCGTAACTGGCAGCAGTTGTCGTTATGACAAGTCGTTGCCTAGTGCTAGTAGATTTGCAGCCGTTGATCATGTCAGGATGGTCAATCATCATCATCAGCCATCTCACATGAAATGGTTGGTCAATTGTCCAGTGCAGCAAGCTCGCCTTTTCCCAAACTACATCCGCAGGTAGTTTGCTCCTCGCGCCTAGTTATAAACATCGATTCCTTACGGAATCAACACTAAGCGCTTATGTTTATAACTAAAACTTTTGCTTGTGCCGGCAAGGCTAAGGCCGATACTAGTCGGGTCATCGAATTGGCTTTTCGATTATCGAAGTTGCCTATTTGACCATCGAACTTTCCTATTCGATTATCGAATTTTCCTTATTCGATTGTCGAAATTTCCTATTCGACAGGGGGTCAGAGGCCAGCGGCCTATCATACTCGGCGCCCAGCGAGCCACCGAACTAGGCCTAGTCGATTATAGCGAGACATCGTGCGGAAATTAGCCGATTTCGGGGATTTAGCCGATTTTCGGAGCGACGTCGATTAACACAGATGATTAGCCGGTTGAGCACATCATATCAGTCGAATAGCTAGCGCTGGTACTCCGCCTAGTCAGCGGAGAGCACTTGCCTTTTTCGATTAACATAGCACATTAGGCCGAACGATTAGCGTCCGCAACGTTATTCGCATTACTAGGCGAAAAATCCACCCCCGGAACGATTCTAGCGGGATTCGAACCCGGGCTGCCGGCGTGTCGCAACAGTCTTAGTTATAAACATCGATTCCTTAGGGAATCGACACCAAGCGCTTAGTGTCCATTCCGTAGGAATCGATGTTTATAACTCGCCTCGCCCCTCGCCCCATGGGATGCCCGCTCTGGGGTCATGTCGCTGAGCCGTAGTTCACCTCATGCTCATCTGTTTCATGGTTCTCTGCCACCCCGTGCACGCCACTCATCCGCTGTCAGGTGGCGCTGGAGGACGAGCTGCTGCGCAAGGCGTCGTTCAAAAAGGTGCGTGAGGCTCTGTTTAGAAGTGGAGGGAGCCTTTGTTTAGAAAAGGTAAAAAAGGGGGTGCACGTCCCAAAAGGTATGTGAGGCTCTGTTTAGAACGGGAGGCAGGCTTTTGTCTACAAAAGTAAGCAAGGTGGTGTCCCAACAGACAATCAAGGCTTTGTTTTAGAAAAATAGGCAAGTTGTTGGTAAAGACAAATGTATGAGGGGGAGGCAGTGCATGTGGCAAGTACTGCTGGCTGTTGCTGCCATGGATCTGGCAAACCGCCTTCTAATTGCTTCTACATGCTCTGTACTATACTACATCACTGTACTATACTACATCGCTATACTATACTACATCACTGTACTATACTATATCACTGTACGATGCTGTATTGCTTCTACGTACTCTTCGCTAGATACACCATGGCGACGGGTGGTCGTACCATAAATTGTATATTTTCGCTTGGTGGTGCTTGAACGTATAAACAATACAGTTTAGAAGGAAAAGATAAAGTGCATGCTTTGAGCTACGGCCCCCTACCATGGATAACTGGCACAATTTGTTAATGTCCCGTCACCATATGTATCCGACACACATAACCAGCGCGTTGCACTGGCACCGACCGCATCAGGCCCTGGACTACGAGGTCACTATGAGCGTCATTGATGGTCACCATAGCTCCTGGCATGTCTAACTGGCGCGTTTTAAGGACACCTGTCGCAACCAGGTCGGGAACTATGATGTCTGCTGGCCGCGCTATTATCATTACTATCATTATCATATGTGGCGGATACCGGTTGCACCAGGTGGGGAACTATGATGTCTGCTGGCTGCGCTATTATCATTACTATCATTATCATATGTGGCGGATACCGGTTGCACCAGGTCGGGAACTATGATGTCTGCTGGCCGCGCTATTATCATTACTATCATTATCATATGTGGCGGATACCGGTTGCACCAGGTGGGGAACTATGATGTCTGCTGGCCGCGCTATTATCATTACTATCATTATCATATGTGGCGGATACCGGTTGCACCAGGTGGGGGACTATGATGTCTGCTGGCTGCGCTATTATCATTACTATCATTATCATATGTGGCGGATACCGGTTGCACCAGGTGGGGAACTATGATGTCTGCTGGCCGCGCTATTATCATTACTATCATTATCATATGTGGCGGATACCGGTTGCACCAGGTGGGGGACTATGATGTCTGCTGGCTGCGCTATTATCATTACTATCATTATCATATGTGGCGGATACCGGTTGCACCAGGTCGGGAACTATGATGTCTGCTGGCTGCGCTATTATCATTACTATCATTATCATATGTGGCGGATACCGGTTGCACCAGGTGGGGGACTACGAGGTGTGCTGGCTGGAAGGCGTCGTCAAGCGGCTGGAGGCTGACCCGAGTCGACCCAAAGCCCAAGTAGAGGCACCGCAGTATGTGCTGTCACCGCCCCCCGACGCGACGGGCGCCACCCGCCATGGCCACAAGGCGCTGTACGTGGGCGACGTGAAGCTGGCTGACGTCAAGGAGTCCCTGGGGGCGGCCGGCATCAAGGTGGGTGAGCGGGACATTAGTAGCCCCTTATCACGGCTTTATCATGCAGCCAGGGACACAGTACTATGTATTCTTTGGAAATGACAAGATTCGGGTATGAGACCGGCAACGTGAAGGGTTACTTATATTGTCTGTGTATCAATGTTATAAGCGTCGTCTGTTTATCGGCAGCAGCAGCATGATCTGCCCCTGGTTATGTGGTAAGTGGCTTCATGCCACGCTTTCTGAGCGCAAGGACATCGTTGCAGCCGCTAGCAGCCCTGGGATGAGTCCCTGCGACGATGTGCCAAACAAGGGCAGGTGCGTATGGTGTTGGGCTCAGGATTGGTCGCAGTGTTGCGTGGCATAGACTGATCATGTGTGGCTCGAATGAACTAGTTCTGCAGCCCATGTTCTATGCATACTACTTGGATGTCATCTAGACTCAATAATTCCTAAGTACATGAAATAATCTTGTTGAGGTAATCGTTGAGGTAGGGGGGTGGCCATGTGCTTCCTCTCCTCACTAGGGGGGTGGCCATGTGCTTCCTCTCCTCGCTAGGGGGGTGGCCATGTGCCTCCTCTCCTCACTAGGGGGGTGGCCATGTGCCTCCTGTCCTCACTAGGGGGGTGGCCATGTGCCTCCTCTCCTCACTAGGGGGGTGGCCATGTGCCTCCTCTCCTCACTAGTGGGGTGGCCATGTGCTTCCTGTCCTCACTAGTGGGGTGGCCATGTGCTTCCTGTCCTCACTAGTGGGGTGGCCATGTGCTTCCTGTCCTCACTAGGGGGGTGGCCATGTGCTTCCTGTCCTCACTAGGGGGGTGGCCATGTGCTTCCTGTCCTCACTAGGGGGGTGGCCATGTGCCTCCTCTCCGTAATAGGGGTGTGGCCATCTGGTTCATGATCTTACTGTCCTGTGCTGCCGGCTCTGGTGGTGTGCTCTCTCATGCAGGCGGAGATCTCCAGCGGCTACTTGCTGTGCGAGGGACTTGTAACCGTTCGCAAGGTGAGCCTGCCCATGATGAGCCTGCTGCCCTGCCTAGCTCGACCCTTGGAGAAATTCTCTGCCTGCCCGAGGTGCTTGCCCGTGGTCCAACTGCCTGGCTGGACCCCTACATTTAGAAAGCAAGAATGTACGGTTAACTCAGCTGCTGCGCATGCGCCGCTGCTGCCCATTTGGAGCCAGAAAATGGCATGTATGCCTCAATGCCCATACCTTAGCATCCCTGGATTGTGAAGCATTAGCAGTATGACCTGCTGATTCAGTGCACCCGGCATTAAATTACCAGGCAAGTGGGGGTCTGTCACAACAAAACGAGTGGAAAGCGGGCTGCCCGTGAAATGGCAGTTTTGCTGTGATTAGGAATTGGTTTCATATCAACTGCTTTTCCTTGCAGGGATCCGTTTTATTTTCAGGCCTTTCCATTGCAAACATGCCACTCATCCCATCGCCCACTTCGTTTTCTGAACACGCCATGCTGCTGCCGTCAAATTTGCATCATTGCCCGTGTGCTCCCTCATCGTGCGCAGGGTGGAGCCCATAATGTGATCCTGGAGGGAGCGATTTCAGATGTTTATTTCAAAGTGCGAGACGTACTGAATACCCACTACACAATCCTGTAACTTATGTACAGGACGTGCCCTGTTACTTGGAGCACAATAGCGGTGGATGTCAAATTGTATCTGCAGCTACGACGTAATCATCATCATGATGATTAATGCCGTCATTGGGCCCCAAGCCTCAATGGACTGAAGCATTTTGGTACAACTTATCTTAGTACTAAGCAAAGATGGCAAAGTTGTCCCCCTCCATGATTTTAACCGATTGAACGAGGAGTTCCAGTGTGGGACTGGGCAGCCTGGTTATGCAGAGAAGGGCCAAAAGTTGGCATGTCCATACATTGGTTGTCTCATTGGCACATGTGCACATGGGCCAAAATGAATGCAAGGCAAAGCAACTTGTGGCGGCTGAATCAGTATGGGTATAATAAAGGCAGCTTTGTACGATATTGATAACTATTCCTGGCCGCATGGCAGTCTACCATCCGCTAGTAAGTAAGCAAGCAAGTACTTGCGTGTCATGCGCATGGGCATTAAAATTATATTAAATTATAACATGACTCCGTTGGGAGATCATGTAGCACATATTCCTTGCTGGATGGGTGGAGGTGGGCGAAGCCGCAGAATCGAACTAAGCTAACTCTAAGCTGTCTAGTCTAGAAAAATCCTAACTACTCCTACACATACTACTCAGCAAAAACGCCCCTTCCGCTTGGGGGGGGGGGGGGGCTTGCCCACAGGGGCTGGCGTGTGTGCCTGGACAATCTTCTGCCACCTCTTCTTGTTCTGCATAGCAGTCCAAAGAAGAGAGAGGGAATGAATGCGGTGCATTCAAACTGAGCTGGGACCACTAGGTCGGCCAGCAACATCTAGATGTAGTTCATGGCAGGTTTATACCTAGCTTTCTAGGAATGTCCTTGGGGCCAGGCCAGGTCAGGATGTGCCGCCCTGGTTGGCCAAGCCGCTGGGGCATGCCACAGAGTACTATGCTAATCTCATTAGAAAAAATAATTACACAAAAGTTACAAATATCGTCTGCATCATGCCCCAACCAAGTCACTAGAGGGGGATATAATCCTCATCTGAGCTGTCCTCTACTGTAATGGCAGACGAGGCGGTACCTAGTGTAGCGGCTGTCTTCAGGGGCAATGACCTCAACCTGCGGACTTCCACCCTGCATTCTACCAATTGGCCGTGGGGCTCGTGGGGAGAAAACAGAAGCATGCCCCACAGGGTCAGGTGCTTATCGCAGACGGCAGCCCATTTCTCCTTGTCTATCATCCGGGCGCGGAGTACAGATAAACCCAGAAGCCCTGCATCCTCAAGCAACTGTGTCACATAGCTCCGGGTCGCGCCGCCGGTCGGTGCGGGGCGCGCACAAGTTTGCCAGTGGGTTGCGATCGACGGGATCGACAAGGGGACCCTGCCATAGGAGGAGGTGTCTACCTGGTTGGCCAGTCCTAGGAGCCTGCCCGCAGGGCCCACATCGGTATTCACCTGGTCTGTGAGGGCAAGATGGCCGGCGGCAAAGAGGACACGGCGGTGTCGGATGGTATGGGTGACAAGAGGGAGCTCGCAGTATTAGAGCTCAGCCCATGTGCGGCGCTCTTGGTAGCGGACGCCGAGGATGTGACAGAGCATTCTAGTGATGGTGCCGTCGAGCTGCTTGCTCAGCGCCTGGTCCAGGGTCCACGTCTCGCAGCCGTAAAGGAGGATGCTGAGGACCAGGGCCTTGAACAGAATGCGCTTTCGCAGCTGAGTCACTCAGGCAGCGACATGTTCAGAACCTGTCGAGGCGGTGGAGGGCCGCCCCGGCCAGGCGGCAATGCGGGTGTTGATGTCCGACGTCGGCCGTGGAGGGGAGCTGCCAGCTGCCAAGGACTAGCTCGAAGCGAGTCGCCGGGGGGACGTGGCTGCCGTCCAGCAGGAGGAGGGTGGGTGGGGTGGTCCCAGCGGGGATCGAAGCCGATGGCCATGACCTCCATTTTCTCGCTGATCATAAGCCCGGCCTACCGCCCGCGCTTCCAGCGACAAGCTATCTAGCCAGAGTTGGGCGGACTCCGGGGTCTCCACGAACGTCGTGTCATCAGCGTAGATCAGATCGCTCAGTCGGTAGGGTGGGTCAACCCCTCCTCCGTAGCTGGCATGCATACTGTAGCGTGCCGACTAGCTAGGGTCGAGCCTAGCGAGCACTTGGAAGTTTGGCAAAAGGATAAGTAGATAAAAAGATACGAGCAAAAGAGTAGCTATACTATCATCAAATGTTGCCTAGAGTGATTCGAAGTCAGCACCTTTGGGCATACATGGCTACGTGTGTGTCGGTGACTGATATCTAGAGGTAACATTGGCGATATTGGGAGATATATCGATAGATGTATGTCCGAGGCATATAATAGTGAAACGATTGTTGCCAAGGACATGGACAGTGGCTGGATCAGCCCTAATAATGTTCGACCCGTAGTTCCGCCCACTGCAATAACGTAAATAATTAAGCGTGGAATATTCGCGTGGAATATTCAGGGCCACAAGGGTTGGAACAGCAGCGCCGACCTAGTGGCACTGCTTGGCATCCTAGTGGCACTGCTTGGCATAAAGGCGTGCGAGGACGATGGACAAGACAGTCGTCTCGCAATCCGCCGACTCACCCAACTCAGTCAATCTGAGCAACGCATCTATTCCTTTTAATACAATCCGACACATAACCTTGTACAACTGCAATTGCAAGAATACAAGAAGGTAATTAATATAATGCCTCTGGGCCTACGCTGTGATGACAGCAAGTAGCCCATAGAATAGTGATCCCCCTTCCTACTCAGGCAGGCAACAAACCGGGACGATAGTCCCGCAGATAGAAACGATCTTTCCCAACGTGCATGGCCGATTGGCTTGGCACGTTACACGTACTCCGTGATCTCGATCTCCGGCGGTGGGCGCCCCTCCACCTGGGCAAAGCGGGCTTGTGCACGCCTCATAATAATGGCTAATGATTTGGATTAGTACAAGTACTTATAAGTCGAGACTTCCCCGTAGTCCACCACAATGACGGAATAGATATGGGGAGAGCACACAGCCCTGCCACACCCTGGTGTGCAGGGGGACTGTGCCGGAGTGACGCCGTCAGCGGCACGGACCTGGGCTTGGGATCCTTCATAGAACTGGCGGACGATCTCAATTAACAATGATGTACGATGGGACAACAGGTGGAGACCACCCATAGGGCGTCCAATATAACCGTATTGAACGGCCTTGGTGTAATCCACGAAGATCAATAGCAATGGTAAGAGGCCGGGGGCCAGGCGGCCCACTTCCTCAATCAGGCGCCGCGCAGTCATGGCCACCATGACACAATTGCGACCAACACTGAAGCCCATAGATCTGGGACTCACCTAGGTGGGAAATTATCGAGGCTGGCACGCTCACACATGCGGTTCAACAGGAGACGCATGAAGACTTTCAGCACGCACCTATAGTGAAGGCATGCGCCGCGGTAGTTGCCAGTATATCCGCGGCAGACCCCTTGCCCTTGTAGAGCATGACCCGGCGGACATGCAGCGGTCTTCCAATACATCGATCAGCGGGGGGAGGCCATCTTGTAGAATCAGGTTGCGCAAACGCCCCGGAGGAAAGGCTCAATTAACCCATAGTCCGCTACCCCCCCGACCTGTCGGGGGGGTTGACTAACGGTCAAATTTCGCGCCAGTGACTCAATGTGACGGAGGACGGTTGTCCAGTGGGTCCGGGAACACTCAGGGACGAAGGTGATGCATAGGTTTGGGGGCAATATTCGCCATAGCGGCCTGGTAATTACAATTTGTGCAATGAGAATGTATCACGTGACTCTGGCGGGAAATTTTCGCTCGCGCGCGCGTAATGAGATATGGCTGCCACCGTGCCGCTGTCACGAAATTTTTGCGTCTTGCGGCCGGCTTGAAACGTGGTTCAGAATGTTGCTCAGAATGACGCCTGCTGCATGATTTTCGTAGGGCAGGCACGGCCAGATTTATAGGGTTGGGAAAATACAGGTAGGAAAAAAGAACTGTCCTGGTCGTCAGTTCCAGATAAGTCATAATAGCTTATCATAGGTCGATTGTCTCCCTGTATGGCCAGGCTGCCAATCTGCGCCAGCCCGGGCATCCAGTTTGGGTAAGGGACGTCAGCTGCAGCGTTTAATTGCTGAGAATGCGGACTTGTTTAGTGGCCATCTTTGCACGCAACATCAACCTGGTAGTCATGGCGGATCATGCAGTATGCGGCTATGGCGGCCTTTGCCTGTTGCAGAGCATCAGTATGTCTGTGAGATATGAGGGTCCCGGCCAGCGGAATCCGGGTAGGGCATGAACGAGCCAGGTACGACAACGTATTTGCGTGTTGTTGTTTGCTGCGGAATACGTACGTATCCCATGCATATTATAAATGACGATTTTATCCATGCATATTTCAGCAAGCTTCCATGCCTGTTCATTTAAAGAGTGGTATTAGCCCTCAAAGTGCCCAGTTTATGGCATTTCTTTGGATTATATCACTCCGTCATGCAGTGCAGGTAGGCAACGTGCATGTTTGTATTCCAGCACTTTTGGCAGCCTTTGATGGCTTGTTATAATGCATTACCGGCAGTATTGTGTTGCATATCATAATTAATAAATAAAATTAATTAATACATTGTGTTCGTGGCAGCTATACAAACGGGAACAGCAACAAGGCACGGATAACGTGCAAACCCATGGCACCGCGTTGCATCACTTTCAAACTTGTAGGGCGTCCGGATGGTGGTGGTGGTGGCACCTTGCGCCAGCAGCTCATTTCCTTTTCCCACTGATTCCAGTCTACACAGCAACACACTGGTATGCAGCAGCCAGCACGTGGTGTGGACCATCCTGAGGCATTCTGGAACACCCCCCCCCCCCACCATCCTGCACTGCCTCCACATCCCACTGCCCCGCCCGGCCGCTGGGAACTTCGTTTTGTCTGGCATCATGCCTAACCACAGTACTAGTAGTAGTGTCGCAGTAGCAGTGTTTGAAGAATGGCCCGATGGTGCCCTCGAACAGGGACAGTTTGCGTTGCAGGTCCCCAAACACGCCGTTACACCGCTTCCTGTTCTTACAAAACGCGCAACAACACAGCGGTACCCAGCTTTGAGGGGGTTGCGATAACACAGGAATCTTGAGTGACATGCACTCTCTCCCTCCTGCTAGCCCACGGCCTAACCCTAGACTTTCTCTTCCTCCTCGACTTCCTCTTCCTCCTCTTCGGCCCCCTCCCACCCTTCCAAGCCCATTATATTCACTGGGCCTCGCCCACTCCTGTCCTCTCCTTCCTCCGGCCCGACCTCGTCCTCCACTTCCTCCTCCCCCTCCTCTCCCTCCTCCCCCTCCTCCCCCTTCTCCCCCTCCCCCTCCTCCCCGTCCCAACCGCCATGATGTGGCCGCCGTTGCGCTCTTTCTGCCTCCCCTCGACGCCGGTCCTGCCCACGCCCCGTCGTCTCCGCACGCCCCGCACTCTCATTCCCCTCGCCCCCTCGTCGCTCTTCCGCGTCAACGCGGTGGCTGCCGAGGTAACCACCCTCCTTGCCACTTGTCGCCTCGTCATCTTCGTCCTCCTCCTCCTCCTCCTCCACCTCCCCGTCCAGCGGCGGGTGCACGTGGGGCATGGCCAGCACTTTGCGCGCCAGGTCGTGGATGCGCCGCTCACCCACGTCGCACGCGAGCGTGTGGATGGTTTTCATCGCGCCCGAGCCGACCAGGTCCGGGATGTTCTCCTCTGTGTACGCATAGATAGGGGCACACCAGCGCAACGAATCTTGTGAATCATTAGCTGATCAGGCCGGCGATGTTCTCCTCATGGGGCAAGCATCGAGGAGCGCACATGCATGTTTAAAACGGTTATTAACTAACTGGTCAGGCCCGGGATGTTCCACTCTGCGCACAAATAGGAGGGTACAAATACGCAATGATGACGAAGAGAGGGGTACTCAATCAGCCGAACAGTCCGGGAGGGTCGTTCCTGCTTGCAAGATAGGACGCATTAGCATGAAACAAGGATAAGAGCATATCCGTGTGGCAGACCAAGCACTGTGCAGTGCACTAGATCACTAGATTCAAAAGAGCAGCAGAGCATTTCTATGCAATATCGATCTTAGTGCATATCTGCGTCGTACAAGCCCTGTGCAATTAGATATAAAAAAGCAGCAAACCATGACATCACCAGCATGTACCAGCATCACACGGACCGGTTGAGATCAGGGAATCCAGGGACAACCGGATCGGGGAAGCCAGGAAGAAACGGCCTGGGACAAATTCAATTCATGCGCCCAGACCAAGTAGAGCAACTTTGCGGTTCCTTCCCCCCTGTCAACCTGCCAACCGACCGACCTGAGCAAACCGCCCAGCCCAAGCAAGCTTTCTATCAAAGGCTTGGCATCCCACCCAGCCGACACGTCCAAACCTAAGCATTCAAATAAACGTGTGTGCTGTGCGCTTACTTTGGAACGCCAGGTGGCAGATGGCCAGCTCGGCGTAGTGTCGCAGCGTGGGGTAGTCAGAGATCGCAAACGCCAGCAGCCACACAAGCCCGTTGGCCTCACAAATGGCCGACCGCCCTCGCTTGTCAATAATGGCGAAGTTTGCCAGCGCGCGGCCGACCTCCTCCAGCACGCCACGGTCGGGGTTGTCCGCCATCTCGATGATGAGCGTGAGGCAGCCGTGGGCGACCAGACGGTCACGCACGTCGGCTGGGGAAAGGGGGTCATGGCGGCGAGTTGGGGATGGTAGTGGCAATTGGCGGGTATTGTCGGTGTGGTATTGTTTGGTGCGTGTTATGGGTGTGGTGGTATTTTTGCAGGTATTGTTGGTGTGGTATTGTTTGGTGCCGTATTATGGGTGGAATACTTGTACAGGTTGGGGTATTGGGCGTGCAGATGGGTGGCCAGAGGCAGAGAGAGAGAGAGAAAGAGAGAGAGAGAGAGAGATAGAGAGAGAGAGAGAGGGAGAAAGAGAGAGAGAGAGAGAGAGAGAGAGAGAGAGAGAGAGAGAGAGAGAGAGAGAGAGAGAGAGAGAGAGAGAGAGAGAGAGAGAGAGAGAGAGAGAGAGAGAGAGAGAGAGAGAGAGAGAGAGAGAGATAGAGAGAGAGAGAGAGAGAGAGGGAGAGAGAGAGAGAGAGAGAGAGAGAGAGAGAGAGAGAGAGAGAGAGAGAGAGAGAGAGAGAGAGAGAGAGAGAGAGAGAGAGGGAGAGAGAGAGAGAGAGAGAGAGAGAGAGAGAGAGAGAGAGAGAGAGAGAGAGAGAGAGAGGGAGAGAGAGAGAGAGAGAGAGAGAGAGAGAGAGAGAGAGAGAGAGAGAGAGAGAGAGAGAGAGAGAGAGAGAGAGAGAGAGAGAGAGAGAGAGAGAGAGAGAGAGAGAGAGAGAGAGAGAGAGAGAGAGAGAGAGAGAGAGAGAGAGAGAGAGAGGCGAGGGGGGGGGGGGGGGGGGAGTATGATGGTTTGCGTAGGGTGCTATTTGTGTGTGGGAGGAAAGGAGGCGTGAAGGGGCACGAACAGGGTTTGTTAGTTGCCACTACAGATAAGTATCAGCAACATACAAAAGGAAGTAAATTGAAATGTGGTTCTTACCCTGTGCATGTCACGCAGCCCCTCTGTGTAACCTGGACGTTGCAGCAGTAGCTAACTACTTATGCTCACGTGTTAACTTATGTGGTTGCTTATGAGCTTACCTTTGTGTTTAATTATGCGTTTGTGTGTTTTCTTAATGTGCTTATGTGTTTACTAAATACTATGTGTTTGCTCATGTGTCTACTAATGTGTTTACTTACTACTATGTGTTTGCTTTTGTGTTTACTTATGGGTTTGCTTATTTGTTTACTTACGCGTTTACCTATGCCTACACATTACTTATGCTGAAGTGCTCTTTGCATGGTTCGATCTCCACAGGTTCGCTCTGCAGGCAGGCCATAGAGCTCCGTTCGGCGGCAATAGCAGCGAGTTACGCGACATATTCCTGGCGATACCTCGGCAGCACAAGGTGGGTTCCCCTGCGCCGCAAAAGTGCTCAAAACCAGATACTTCACCTGCCTCTCGTGCATCATTTGGTATGGCTCACATGCCAAAAAAAAGCTCAAGAGCTCAAATGCTGACATGCTCGATGTTCAAAGCTCGGATAAAATCCGCATCCCAGCGCCGTCTGGATGCTGCCTACAGCATCACGTCACAGCAGGCATCCGATCATGCCTCATGGCTCTGATAAGTGCACCCTATGACTCTGGCAGTTGGCCCCTATGACTCTGATAAGTGCACCCTATGACTCTGATAATTGGCCCCTATGACTCTGATAACTGCACCCTATGACTCCGATAATTGGTCCCTATGACTCTGATAATTGGCCCCTCTGACTCTGATATGTGCCCCCAATGACTCTGATAACTGGCCCCTATGGCTCTGATAACTGGCCCTTATGACTCTGATAATTGGCCCCCATGAATCTGATAATTGACCCCTATGAATCTGATAATTGGCCCTTATGACTCTGATCTAATTTGCCCCTATGGCTCTGATAATGGGCCCCTTTGACTCTGACAACTGCCCCCTATGAGGCTATGACTCTGGCATTGCCCGCACTAGTGGTATTTCCACAGTACCTCACCCCCCATCCCAAAAGCTTCCCACACATGATCTCAGCGGTGGTGACAGCTAACTATATCTAGTATGGTTATATAAATTACAGTTTCAGCCGTGTTATACCCAGTGACACGTAATCTTTTTGTACTGCAGGATGTACATTGTCGAGGCATGCCACTCTCCACTTGCTCCTCTTCAAGCCCAACCAATCAACCCTCCATTTGCTCCTATTCAAGCCCAACCAATCAACCCTCCATTTGCTCCTATTCGTGACCAAACCATCAACCCCCCATTCGCCCCTATTAACACCTTGTTACTACGATGCTACTACTGACAAACTACTCCTACCCCCCGCCACGCACCCATGCCGCACATGTTGGCGAGCATCCCCACCACCATGCGCTGCGTGTGCTTGTCGGACGTCATCGCACACATCTCGCACATGACCCGCACAAAGCCGCGAGCGAAGAGCGTGTCCACCAGCGCCGCTGGCGAGCCAAAGGCCGACAGGGGCAGCCACCGCGCAATTGGGGACACAGCCGTTGGTCAGGGGGCAGTGGTTGGGCCAGTCATTGGTGTGGTTGTGGGTGGGCTGGTGGGTGGTCGTGGGTGGGTAGGTGGGTGGTTTTGGGTGGGCAGGTGGGCGGTGTTGGGTGGGGGGGGGAACAAGCAGGTGGCTGCTAAAGGATGGAAGGGGGAGGAGGGGGGGGAGCAGCAGAAAATGTAACGAATAGATAAAAGGAGTGATCGAGCAAGGCATGCGGTGCGGCGGGCATCCTCGATGATGTATGTCCAATAGAAGGAGAGAAAGGAGAGACCGAGGAGACTGAGACTGAAGAAACATAGCGTAGTGCTACTAAGATGGGGTACGAAAGGGTATTTCATGCTTAGCGCAGTGCTACTAAGATGGGGTACGAAAGGGTATTTCATGCTTAGCGTAGTGCTACTAAGATGGGGTACGAAAGGGTATTTCATGCTTAGCGTAGTGCTACTAAGATGGGGTACGAAAGGGTATTTCATGCTTAGCGTAGTGCTACTAAGATGGGGCACGAAAGGGTATTTCATGCTTAGCGTAGTGCTACTAAGATGGGGCACGAAAGGGTATTTCATGCTTAGCGTAGTGCTACTAAGATGGGGTACGAAAGGGTATTTCATGCTTAGCGTAGTGCTACTAAGATGGGGTACGAAAGGGTATTTCATGCTGCAGGAGGGCCTGGAGGAGCACAGACTTCCACACAAGGAAGCGCGTACATAATGTAACGAAACTAACGTTATAAAAAACTCAAGCATTCTTAAGTCACCAACTGAACAAACGGAGCACCAGCAAACAGAGAGGGACTTGTATGCGACTCTTGGTGTCGCGACGAAGTAGTTAGCACGGTGCGTGCCACGTGGCGTGTATAGAGCAGCATCTATGGTTGCTACAGTAGCAGTACGTAAGCAAGTAACGACTCACGGTGTTGCGACAGGTTGGCCACCACGGTGCATGCCACGCGGTTGACCACGTCGGTTTCATTGGGGGAGAAGAGCGGCTTGACGGCCGCCAGCACATCCGCCTCCATCAGACGCGCCAGCTGGTCATCTGCTCGCCATATATGTTTGTGCAGAGGTATGTGTCGCGGGATGTGGATGGGGGAGCACCCATTAAGGTTAGTGGTTGGCTTATAGAGGCAAGGCTCATGGTTGGTTTATTGAGAAAAGGTGAGCTGTTGGTTTATTGAGGCAAGCTTCATGGTAGACAAATGTAATTATCAAAACGGTTGAGGCGAAAAAAAATCGATTGATCGAAATGAACGCCGGCGGGGGGAGAACGTGCTGCGGTTGGGGAGAGTTCCATCAGTTCAAGCAGACGGACGAGGGATGTATGTGCCTGCACGCGTATGGTTGCAATTGACACCAGTTCAACAATGCACACGCCCACATGCATTGGGAGAACGGAAGTTGGAGAGGTGTGAGAGGAGTGGAAGGCATGAGAAGGGAAGAGGAGTGGGAGAAACTCGACGAAGCACGGGAGTGGTATTGCATCGATAACGACAGGAAATTGATGGCACCCCCTCTTGTGAAAAATAATGCCACCCCTCTTCTGCAGACCTGATGGCACCCCTCTTTTGCAGACCTGATGAGACCCCTCTTGTGCAGACCTGAAAATACCCCTCTTGTGCATGGGCGAAATGTGCCACAGATACGAGCGACGAACATGAACTAGGGGAGGTTGGGGAGATACGTAGGGAACATTAGTTAGGGAGATATGTAGGTAACATTAGTTAGGGAGATACGTAGGGAACATTAGTGAGGGAGATATGTAGGGAACATTGGTTAGGGAGATACGTAGGGAACATTAGTGAGGGAGATATGTAGGGAACATTGGTTAGGGAGATACGTAGGGAACATTAGTGAGGGAGATATGTAGGGAACATTGGTTAGGGAGATACGTAGGGAACATTAGTTAGGGAGATACGTAGTGAATGTTAGTTTGGGAGACACGAAGGGAACATTAATATTAGTTAGGGCAAGGGTTAGGGAGGAACATTAGTTAAGGAGATACGCAGGGAATATCAGCTTACCTTCAGCACTCAGGTTCGCCACCTGCTTGGCTGCCTGCAGCTTGAGGTCTTCGTCCTCCTCTTCGCCCATCATTGCGAACAGTTGCGGTATGTCGGCTGCGCTGCATAGTTGTGGTTGGTCACAACAGTGGTGGTGATGGTGGTAGTAGCAGTAGTAGCCATTGGTAGTGGTGGTGGTGGTGGTGGTGGTGGTGGTGGTGGTGGCGGCGGCGGCGGCGGCGGCGGCGGCGGCGGCGGCGGTGGCGGCGGCGGCGGTGGTGGTGGTGGTGGTGGTGGTGGCGGCGGTGGTGGTGGTGGTGACGGCGGCGGCGGAGGTGGTGGTAGTGGTAGTAGTAGATGACACGAGCGAGAACAGGAGTGAGCACAGTCTTCAGACGCAGAAAAGGAGAAAGTTTTGATGGGTTCCGAAAACACACGCCAGCTAGACAGCTCCATCAAGGCCCCGTGGCATATGGTTCCATCAAGGCATCAGGCAGCTCCATCCAGGCCTATGCAACAGAACCCCATGGGCCGTTCCTTGCTTCTGCCGTTGGCGTGCACGCCTCCGGGTGCAATGCGTGCCCCTAGCCACATGCAGTTTGATGGTACTAGGTAATGCTACTAGTGGGATTACCTAGTTGCACTACCTAGTCATTACTTTATACCATCATTAATACTACAGCAAGAAAATTATAAAGCCGCAATGTCCGCCTGAGATTGTCCCACCCTTCTCCACTTCTGCTTGCATCTCCACACACTTGCGCCTGACTGCGCACCAGTATCACAGATCCCAGGGACCCTTCTACACGCTAATAATAGAACCACCCCTGCCCCCAACCCACCCTTCTCCACCCTCGCCTGCATCTCCGCGCGCCTGCGCCGTTGCTCTTCCACCGGCGCCGCCGACCGCGGGGCCGCGTTGTTCGGCGCAGGCTTGCAAAGGCCGACGCCATCCGCGGCAACGTAAGTCCCCGCACGGTGCGTGAGCGCCTCGCTGAAGTCCTCGCCCAAGTCGACGTCGTCATTGTACTCCGTGGGGGGCCCGCCAAAGGAGCGGCGGAAGGATCCAGCGAGCAGGCGCGCTCCCTTGCTGTGACGCGTTGCGGCAGCGGGGCGGTGGCTCGCAGGGCTAGCGTCGTAACTCTGGGACCGTGCCTGCTGTTGGTTGGTTGGTTGGTTGGTAGGTAGGTAGGTAGGTAGGTAGGTAGGTAGGTAGGTAGGTAGGTAGGTAGGTAGGTAGGTAGGTAGGTAGGTAGGTAGGTAGGTAGGTAGGTAGGTAGGTAGGTAGGTAGGTAGGTAGGTAGGTAGGTAGGTAGGTAGGTAGGTAGGTAGGTAGGTAGGTAGGTAGGTAGGTAGGTAGGTAGGTAGGTAGGTAGGTAGGTCGGTGGGTGGGTGGGTGGGTGGGTGGGTGGGTGGGTGGGTGGGTGGGTGGGTGGGTGGGTGGGTGGGCGGGCGGGCGGGCGGGCGGGCGGGCGGGTGGTGGGTGGGTGGGTGGGTGGGTGGGTGGGTGGGTGGGTGGGTGGGTGGGTGGGTGGGTGGGTGGGTGGGTGGGTGGGTGGGTGGGTGGGTGGGTGGTGGGTGGTGGGTGGGTGGGTGGGTGGGCGGGTGGGTGGGTGGGTGGGTGGGTGGGTGGGTGGGTGGGTGGGTGGGTGGGTTGGTGGTTGGTTGGTTGGTTGGTTGGTTGGTTGGTTGGTTGGTTGGTTGGTTGGTTGGTTGGTTGGTTGGTTGGTTGGTTGGTTGGTTGGTTGGTTGGTTGGTTGGTTGGTTGGTTGGTTGGTTGGTTGGTTGGTTGGTTGGTTGGTTGGTTGGTTGGGTAGGTAGGTAGGTAGGTAGGTAGGTGGGTAGGTAGGTAGGTTGGTTGGTTGGTTGGTTGGTTGGTTGGTTGGCTGGCTGGCTTGTTGGTTGGTCGGTCGGTCGGTCGGTCGGTTGGTTGGTTGGTTGGTTGGTTGGTTGGTTGGTTGGTTGGTTGGTTGGTTGGTTGGTTGGTTGGTTGGTTGGTTGGTTGGTTGGTTGGTTGGTTGGTTGGTTGGTTGGTTGGTTGGTTGGTTGGTTGGTTGGTGGGTGGGTGGGTGGGTGGGTGGGTGGGTGGGTGGGTGGGTGGGTGGGTGGGTGGGTGGGTGGGTGGGTGGGTGGGTGGGTGGGTGGGTGGGTGGGTGGGTGGGTGGGTGGGCGTGCGTGCGAGCGGGCGGGCGGGCGGGCGGACGTGCGTGCGTGCGTGCGTGCGTGCGGGTTGGTCCACGGGTCCGTTGGTTTGTCGGTTGATTGGTCGGTTGGCCGATTGGTCGGTCGATCGGTTGGTCGGTTGGTCGGTTGGTCGGTTGGTCGGTTGGTCGGTTGGTCGGTTGGTCGGTTGGTCGGTTGGTCGGTTGGTCGGTTGGTCGGTTGGTCGGTTGGTCGGTTGGTCGGTTGGTCGGTTGGTCGGTTGGTCGGTTGGTCGGTTGGTCGGTTGGTCGGTTGGTCAGTTTATTTGTTTGTTTGTGGGTCATTGGGTGGTGTGCCGTTAGGTTCCGTGCACATCCCATTTTAGTTTAGTGTCTGGTATGGGATGATCACAACGTTGTCCATGCGTCCCTGATGCCATGCCAGGGTTGGTGCTCCGTGCCCCCCCCACAGCCCCCCCCCCCCACATGCACATTTGTTCCTTAATCGAAACGACATGTAATCCAAGCCATCCCCTGCAATCTCATGCCGCCCGTGTGCACGCGCAGGCTGCAACGCCGAGAACGCATATGAGCTGGGCACGTGAAGGCGAGCATTTGTCGACGACTCCCTTAGGGCTGGGATGGGGCCATCCCCCACCAGGGTGGTGCAACCAGGGTGGTTGCACGCGCAGAATTGAGCACGCACACGGGCGGCTTTTTGGTCGAGCGGGCGCTTGGCCTGTAGTTAACGGCCTTATAGCCAATAACACATCAGCCTTCAGCCAGGTACTATAGCGTAGTAGCTGTGTTGGTCTCATGAAGCTGACCCATCGGCTGACACCAACCGGTGTTTCCCATCTAACATAGTTGTACTGTGCGTGGGGGGGGGGGTGAGTCAACTCGGCAGCCACGAAGATAGAGCTTTAAACATTTGCACCCTTCAGGAGCACAACAGGGATCCTAGTGCCGCAGCAGGCCGGATCCTCAGGCTTGTCACCGTCCGTACGGATCCAAGTACATATCTGTCAGTAGGAATCCTCACCACATGGTTCTAAGGTTCACAACTCTCAAATCGTTGCCGAGCGTTCGAGAAGGGGGCCACGTCTATGGTTGCGCCCGAATGATCCTACGCGAATGGTTGCGCCCGAATGATCCTACGCGAATGGTTGCGCCCGAATGATCCTACCCGAATGGTTGCGCCCGAATGACCCTACCCGAATGGTTGCGCCCGAATGATCCTACCCGAATGGTTGCGCCCGAATGATCCTACCCGAATGGTTGCGCCCGAATGATCCTACCCGAATGGTTGCGCCCGAATGATCCTACGCGAGTATCCACCACAGGGGTATGGATACCCCCCCCCCCCCCCCCCCCCCCGTGGAGAGAGCTCCTACTGCTTTGTAATACATCCCAGCAGAGGTTGGATCCCCATTTTCTCGTTTTTCAATCGCTCATACGATAGGTTACACTGGACCACAATGCAACGCCACAGAAGCCGCGTGATGCCAGCTGCTCGCATCGCCGAGGGCTATCACCACTTTTACTGTAATCTCTTTCACCACAATAGCCAACAACATCACAAATAACAACATCCCTACGTAGCCAACAACATCACAAATAACAACACCCATACGTAGCCAACAACATCACAAACAGCAACACCCATACGTAGCCAACAACATCACAAATAACAACATCCATACGTAGCCAACAACATCACAAATAACAACATCCCTACGTAGCCAACAACATCACAAATAACAACACCCATACGTAGCCAACAACATCACAAATAGCATCATCCATACGTAGCCAACAACATCACAAATAGCAACATCCATACGTAGCCAACAACATCACAAATAACAACATCCCTACGTAGCCAACAACATCACAAATAACAACACCCCTACGTAGCCAACAACATCACAAATAACAACATCCCTACGTAGCCAACAACATCACAAATAACAACATCCCTACGTAGCCAACAACATCACAAATAGCAACATCCATACGTAGCCAACAACATCACAAATGACAACACCCATACGTAGCCAACAACATCACAAATAACAACATCCCTACGTAGCCAACACTCCCTTGGCGTGCCCCCCTCTCACGCAGCACGACTTGCCCGTTACACACACCTGGAAGAAGCTCTCGTCCACCATCCCCGCCCGCAGCATGGCGCGGTACTGCTGCTCCTGCTGCTGGCGAAACGACTCGGGTGACGTGGGCAGTTGGTAGCATGGCTCAGGGCCCGCGCCCGGCGGGGGGCCGCCGCGCATGGCCTGCTCAGAGACCCACGCAGGCAGGGGCACAACAGGAAGGTGCGGAGACATGCATTCGTTTCTTTACTTCATCATCCGCTCCTTCGTTTTGTTTATCGATTCATTCAATCTTGGGCCTCCGTTGTGAGCATCATGTGGTGCACCCTGTTTTCATACTACCATACCTTAGTACTGCAGTATAGTACATCAATACAGTACTGCAATACCTTACATACCTCAATGAGCACATTGACAACAGGGAGCGACATGTACAGGTCAACACCCATATCAGCTAGTAACCGAATGTTCTGCTACTACGAAAAGATGCAACATGCGGAAGCAGAACAGATAGGAGCACCATCCACATAGGAGATACACATTCACATTTAGCAGGGCTATCTATACATATTTATTTCGTACAGATGTTTACTTAATTAGTAGTGTTTATTTACCACAGTTCGTACATTTATCACACGCGTGGCGCCTTCTATGAAGTGAAAACCGCTGCAGGCCCTCATTCACTGAAATAAACTACAGCAGAACTACAGCAGCAGAAATTTCTTAACAATTGGGATATAAATCACATCCTAAATTCCCTCTAGCCAGCCCCCCCCCCCCCCCCTGCCCCCACCATGCATCTGACTAACCGCCCAAACCTTCCCCCCCTCCCTACCTTGCCCCCCTCCCCTCCTCCCCGCCCTCTCCACGCCCCCCTCCCCGGCACTCCTTTCCAAACCCGCAACTCCCCCCCCCCCCCTGCCCGTCCGCCCTCCCCCGCCCCTTACCTGGAAGAAGCTCTCGTCCACCATCCCCGCCCGCAGCATGGTGCGGTACTGCTGCTGCTGCTGGCGCCGCAACTCCTCGGGTGACGTAGGTGGCATCGGCATGTCCATGTGCACCTGCCCATGGTGCTGCGGGTGCTGTTGGTGCGCATGCTGGGGGCTGAGCGGGCTGCGGCCTGCCCCTTGGAAGGAGTTGCCGCGGAACTGGTCCGCATGGGAGCCCTGGTCTTCGCGGTTGCGGGGGCTGGAAGAGCCAAAGTGGAACCCCCATACCTTCTTCTTCGTGAGCGGCTGCCAGGTGGAGCGCCGGGAGCGATCAATTATGGTTTAGGGTTTAGGGAACGACCGTGCACAGGAGCAATAACAGGACCAAACACGGGAGCAAACATGGCACGTGGTGGCCACCCCCACCCAAGATGTGCCCCCCCACCCCAACACAAACCAGCAACAATCAACACATGCCACCAACACCCAACAAGGTGCCCCGCCCGCAATCATGTGGGTGACACGCCCCCCCTCTCCATCCCTCCCTTCCGATCCACCCACCCCCCACCCAACCCACCCGAAATGGAACACGCCCCGATCCTCTCCACCCCACACGCCCGACAACATTCCACCCGAAACGAAATGCGTACAAGCAGGGGCAGCTACGCGGACAAGTCAGGGAGTGTGTCAATTTTGGGGTTAGAGACGGGTGCCTAGGCGGCAAAAACACTGGAAGAGAAAATGCATATAGCAACACACAACCACTTCCCATCAGAACGTGCCTGGGCAACTACATTGCAGACAATTGGGCGATCTGCTTTGCAGACCGCGTGACTTGTCATGCATGAGATGCAAGCGGGTTGCTCGGGCTGGTAATGTGCACACGTGGAACACCGTGACAAAAGCTTGTAACGGTCCCGTGGACTCGAAGGCAAAAGCAGCGCAGATGCTGCGACAAGCAAGCCCGGTCTGTATACGCGCATTAAACATCGGGACAAGGATGTGGATGCCTGATAAACACATAAGACAAGATTGGGAAGATTCAACTTAGTCGCATGTCACGATGAACTCCTACTAGAACGAAATGGAGCGGTAATCGAAATTAGTTGAGTTTGCAGGAAAGGGTCCTAAGAAATTTGTACGCTGGGAGATCCGGAAGAGCTGCAATTCACGCGAACTTCGTGTAAGAAAATCATAGTCTGGTTTCACACACAATCAGGCAAACTGCTATTGACGCCGACATCATTCGATTCCCATTTCACGTATACCCTTCTCATGTCTCAACCAAGGCCGGTTAACCCGAGAATGCATACGTGGGCGTACCTTGGAGCTGCTGCGAGGGGACTCCTGGCCTGCGCGAACAAAGAAGGATGCCAGCTTATCGGAAATCATCCGCTGCATCGTCGGCGAATATGGTCCATCCTCATGCGCGTGTACGGGAGCCATGATGCTTCACTCAGAACGGGAACAAATAGGAAAAATAGTAGCCAATCCGAGCCCAATTTTCCGATCTGGCATCCTTTCCGCAGACAGCAACGGAATGATCGCCACGCATCGGCCGAATTGCCCACACCTGCACGGCTGGATCCTCCGCGGCGATTTTAGACAGCAGCAGAGTCGGGGATCAGGTCGCCATCGCCAAAGCATTTCCCTCCCTCGTGTCAGCCGTGATTGGATATGTTGTAATGTGATTAGGGTCGGGCGGTCGCTGGTGTCAGCAAACCGGCGCTGCTGTCGCTGTGACAGGTCACCAAGGCAATCGAGAATCATTTTTGCCGCGAAAACGGCGATATACACTCAAAAAAAAAAATGTTTTTAGTTATAAAAATGTTACAGGATGATACATGTCTTGGATGTACTTACACTTGTACCAGTGTCGAACGCGACACGAGGTCAACGGCGCGGCGCGGAGCCGGGGCCAGGGGGCCGGCGCGGGCTTGGTCGACCCTCCTATTTAAATTCCGCGCCGGCGTCGCCCGCCGATTGGCCATGCACGGTGACACGGGACACCATCGCAGCCAAGTTAGGCGCCGCGCCGGGTCGGACGCCAGTTGCCAGCTGCCTGTTGCCCTTGATAGTGCGCGTGCGTCGGCGTCCGCGTTCTGTCGAAGCTCCGCGTGGCTCTTGCCCAGGCTCCGTGCCCGCGCCCGTCGCGTGCCAGGGCAGGCACCAACGAGCTGTTTACGTTGAAGGCACATTGCTGACGAACAACTGCCCGAACGTCACAACCAGCGCCCCGGTTGTGGCCAATTCCTGCAACCTGCTGACAATGGCGCTTCGGAGGGTGTTCGCGGGCGTTGCGGTAAATTTTGATTATTTGTTTGATACTTCGGGAAAATCGCGCCCTTTTTCTCTTGCCCTTTACCCCCTTTTCCCGGTCCAGCGTGTGACGTATGCATTATTTGGCGTCTGCGTCTCCTTAACAATATACCTGCCTCTCACGCCGCTTCCTTGCTCGTTGTTACTGGATGCCTTGCTACCTCAGTTCGTCCCGATGCGAATGGGCGCCGAAGTAAGTACTGCTTTACCAATAAAGCGATTTGCCACTTCAAAATGCTGCTTGTGTTGTTTGTTTTTTCATGACGTCACCGGCGTCGTCATCCTCACAAAATCTGCATGCTTTGCAACCTGCAAAAAATCCATCCGCGTTTCATCGCAGAGGCGCTTGTTCAGCTCGACGGCGTCCGTGTTTGCCAGCAGGTTCGACAAGGTCGAGATGGCCCCTGCCGACCCCATCCTGGGGGTCACGGAGGCTTTCAAGCGCGACACTGACCCGCGCAAGCTGAACTTGGGCGTCGGGGCTTACAGGTGGGTTGAATCTCGTCCTACACGCGTGCTTGTGCAGTGTGCACACTTGTGCAGGCTAATTAGTGTTGGCGGGGACCACGGCACCGTCCAGCTGCATTGATGAAGCACAGCGAGGTCGTTTATTAATGACCCCATGCATCTCTTAGTTTGCCCAGGTCACTGGCAGTATGGCACCATTGCTTGCCTGCGTACTTAAAGCGTTCACCCACTATGCAGGATGATGGCACTCGGGGTAAGATTTTTCAGTCCTGGCATGTGTCGCTGGCCCATGAGTACTGCACATATTTGGCCCGGGTAAATAAGTAGCTGTCCACATAAAGAGCCAAGCCAATGAAGGGACCAGATTTCGGGTCTGCGTGGCGTGCGCCCACCACACCGCCACATGGGGCATGCCAAGCGCGCCCTAGTGCGTGTGTGACGGGTGCCCGTTCCGGCGGCGGACCTGCACCTTGGTGCACATTAATCCATGCGTTATGCTAACCATCGTCACTTCCCCCCCCCCCTATCAGGACGGAGGAGCTGCAGCCCTATGTGCTCAAGTCGGTGCGCGAGGTGGGTGCGCCTATCTATGTATATAGTGGCCGCGTGTCTATAGTGGCCACGTGTCTATAGTGGCCACGTGTATTATTGAGATGTGTATTAATTGAGACATGTATGTAGTGGCCACATGCAATAACGTAGGAGCACCCGAAATATCTATTGAGGATGGTAATTGTGGAAGCGAGAGCGGCGGCACAAGACACCCTGGATAGCCATACGTGCACCTTTATATCCACCGATTGATAGCGTCGGCGCTGGGGCTCGGTGACAGGTCCTCTGTGGACTGCATCCTCTCCACCCCGACCCACTCCCCTGACGGTACGCCAGCAGAAAAGATGGGGACATGGGCAGTAAGTGCATTTGTTCAAAAGGGGTAGTTGATTAGCCAAGCGAGGCGGCCCTTTTTGCACTTTTATGTATTACTGCATGGAGTCGAGCCGTGAGTGGGCAGCACCCTCTGAATCGCCATCAGCAGCGCTGCATGGTGCGTGTGGTGGTACGCATGGCCTGATGGCAAGGGGCGCAGTACGCGATGATGCCTGCGGCATTGCACTTCATGGGCGCAGTACCTATACGGTGTGCCGCAGTAAAGGGTGTGTTTACGGCCGGGTGTGCTCGCCCTAGGGCAGCGCGCGTAATCCGATCACCCAAGTGCAATGGCACGCGGGCACGGTTGCAGGCTTGTACCCACCACCCTTCCCCATTCTGCTTCCGTAGCCGGCTGTCCTCTGCCACTTGTCGGTAGTGACAAGGGACACTTGTCCTCATGTCATGCGGTACCTAGCCCCCTCCTCTAGCCCCCCCCCCCTCTCCTCCCGTTTATACCTGCTCTTTGTATAGCGGTCCATCCCCCATTCCCCTTTACCCCCCTTTTCTATATCTGTTCCTTGACCTACCGCCGTGTGCCCATCCATACCTCCTCCCCCTCTTTTCATTTTCTTCATGAACCATTTATTGCATGTTGCTGCCAACCCTCCCTGCTTGCCCTGCCCCCCCCCTGGCCCTGATCCTTCCGTCTGCGACTTCTCCTCCCTTGCCCCCGACCCCCACCTTGCCTGCTGTCCCCCCTTGCCGTTACCTCCCCAACATCCACTCCCCATCTCATCCCTCATCCCATCACCAGGCGGAGAAGCGCCTGGTCGAGCGCGCCGAGTTCAAGGAGTACCTGACCATTGAGGGGCTCGAGACGTTCCGCAAGTACACGGGGGAGCTGCTGCTGGGGGCCAGTAACCCGATCCTCAAGGAGGGGCGGGTGCGTGCGTGCTAGCGGTCATGGGGGGCTGGCCATCAAGGAGGGGCGGGCGCGTGCGTGTTGGCAGTCATGGGGGGGCTGATGCTCAAGGAGGGGCGGGCGCGTGCGTGTTGGCAGTCATGGGGGGGCTGGCCATCAAGGAGGGGCGGGTGGGTGGGGTAGTGAGGCATTGGGGCTGAACCATCAGGGGCACGTGCGTGGGTATGGAGGGACGATGGGGGCGTGGGGGTATGGAATGGACGGGGCTATGCTGCCCGCACGTGTCCAAAGTTCATGGGGGGGCTAGGTACATGGTTTTCATTGTGCTTGGCTTTGAGGGTCCTTGGATGAATAGGGGATTTGTGGCTGCATGCGCCAAGCCCAAGGCATCCCTGGTGGTGCTTGTGCATGCAGGTGCACAAAGCGGAAGTCTGAAGAATCGGCATAATTTTGAGTTCATAACGACGTCTTCAGACGTTCGCGTCTTTGGGGGCATTTATGAGGTTGTGCTGAGTGACGCTTTGTGTGAACTGCTACATTTGCTTTGTTTCTGGCGTCCGCGGTCCCCCTTCCCGGGTGACAGCTGGCGACCATCCAGAGCTTGTCGGGCACAGGCTCGTTGCGCATCGCGGCTGCCTTCATCAACCGCTTCATGCCGGGCACCGCCATCTACATCTCCAACCCAACATGGGGTACGTGGACCATGGGTTGGTTAGGAAGGTGTGTGTGTGTGTGTGTGTGTGTGTGGTCACTATAGTATAGTATGTGTGTGTGTGTGTGTGCGTGTGCGTGTGGTCACTAAAGTATAGTATGTGTGTGTGTGTGCGTGTGCGTGTGGTCACTAAAGTATAGTATGTGTGTGTTTGTGAAAAGTGCAATACTGATAGTTGCGCCACCATCTACATGTCCAACCCAATGTGCAGTACGTGTAATACGGGTTGGTTAGGTAGTTTTGTGTGTGTGTGTGTGTGTGTCTGAAAAGTGCAGTATTGATGGTCACGCCGCCACCCACATCTCCAAACTGACGTGGTGGGGTACCTGGAGGGAAGAAATGCTTTTCTGGAAGCCATCGCACCCTCTGTTGAGGGTGGGATCTGCGCGCCGAGGGGTTTGGCCTCCTTTGCTCGCGCTGGTCGTCCCATCGCTCTAAAAATATCCCCTGTCGCCCACCCCCTGATCCCCTGCAGGCAACCACAAGAACATCTTCCACGACGCGGGCGTGCAGTGGAAAGAGTACACCTACTACGATCCAAAGACGGTTGGCCTCGACTTTGAGGGCATGAAGGCCGACATCAAGGTGGGTGGCGTGCGCGGTTGCCTGGCAAGGCAATCACAGCGGACAGTGTATGAGCCACGCGAGAGAGTTTCTGAATTGTGGTTGAGGGTGTGAGCTATGGTGGACAGTAGCTGACCTCGCTGTGTAACTCATTATTGGAACGCAAGACCTCCACTCCTTCGTATCCCATCTCGTTTCCATGGACCTGAAACGAGGCTCAAATAGGGCCGGACTTGGTGGGATATGTATGGTTTTTGGCACACATCCTCTTGACGGCGAGCCTTTGCTGGTTGATGACTGCTGCTGCAGCTGGAACTGTTTTTGTCAGGAATGCCCCGTCCCCCACTGCCATCGCAGGCAGCAAACCTTCAAATTCCAAGTTCAACCTTTGAATTCAGCCTTTGAATTCCAAGTTCACTAAAGAGCCTCAGGATCCCAGCTAGTACACTGTTTAGGGACGATAGCCTTACCTCCATTGCCCAGTGCTATGCCCTATGCCTTTCGCGCGGTGCCCTATGCTTCACGCCCCTGCAGGCGGCCCCCAACGGCTCCGCTATCCTGCTGCACGGCTGCGCGCACAACCCGACGGGCATCGACCCGACCAAGGAGCAGTGGGGTGAGCTGGCCGACCTGATCCAGTCCAAGGGCCACTTCCCCTTCTTCGATGTCGCCTACCAGGGTTTCGCGACAGGGTCCCTGGACGAGGACGCGTACGCCCCCCAGATGTTCGCCGCGCGCGGCATGGAGCTGTTCGTGTGCCAGAGCTACTCGAAGAACCTGGGCCTGTACGGCGAGCGCGTCGGCGCGCTCAACGTCGTCTGCAATGACGCCGAGGGCGCCAAGCGCGTGCTGTCCCAGCTCAAGCGGCTCGCGCGTGCGATTTATAGCAACCCGCCCACGTGGGGCGCCAAGCTGGCGGCCGAGGTAATTGGCGATCCGAAGCTGTTTGCGCTGTGGAAGGAGGAGATGCAGATGATGGCCGGCCGCATCCTGAGCGTGCGCCACCAGCTGTACGACGCGCTGGTCAAGAAGGACACTACCGGGCGCGACTGGTCTCACGTCAAGCGCCAGATCGGCATGTTCTCGTTCACGGGCCTCAACCCAGCGCAGGTGGAGAACATGACCGCAAAGCACCACGTGTACCTGACCAAGGACGGCCGCATCTCGCTCGCGGGGCTCTCATCGGCCAAGTGCGACTACCTGGCCGAGGCGATTGCTGAGTCGGTCAAGAACGTCAAGTAGGCGGTGCTGAGGTGCATGCGTCAACAATAGGCTGGCTGTTGAGAGCATCAAGATGGCTGGTGGTCGTGAGGCGGTTGCTTGGGATTTGTCATTCAAGCCCTTTGCCGGTCGTTATATTCCATTAGGAAAAAGTGTGCATGCCTAGTGTTTTTACTAGGTATGCCTGTATGCCTGTATTATTGCTTTACAGGGTTGGTTGACATTACTTGCTTCGCAGCACGATTTGGGGAACCTCTCAAGTTTTCCGAAAAACTTAACATGCAATAAATAATAAAAGATACATAAATAATCAAGCAGATGTTGTCTGCATTTGAACGCACGCACATGCAAAACGGGGTGCACTTTAACATGCACAGCGACCATAATCGTGCACCCGCCAAGCCATGGGTCCCGAATTAACTCCCAGTCGGGTATAGCTAATTACTAGCTAGTCGTCTCGCTTACGATCAGCTAATCTCAGTTACCGGCCTTGAAGCTGCATGTGCGCAGACATGCACTCATGAGCTGCGATATTACATAGGACATCGTGCATGCATGCGCTGATAGCAGTTGCTTGACCAGCGCCAATCGCCACACACTTTGTCTAGCAATATTCACATATATTTGCTTGCTTCATTGTTATACGCATCGACCAGTCCATGCAGCTGCATCGTCTTCAGAGTGCAGCAGCAATGTAGCGAACGTGCACAACTAATGCCTCACATCATTGTACCTAATACTATAGCAGGGCGGAAGCGCACCATCTGCCTTGTATCAGCTCAATCACATGCTGGGTTGATACCAAGGGACCCAAGGGGGGCCCAGGGGGATTGCAAAACATATGCTCCGCAATCCAACCACGCTTGCAACCGTGAAACCCAGTGAAAACGAGTGGCACATCATGGCTGAAACAGGAGCTCCTGCTGCTCGCATACTGCTGGCACGCTCCACAAGGCAATCGTCGTGTCCCGCGAGGCAGACGCCAGCAGGGCCTCGTAGTGTGAAAACGTCACCGCCGTGACGTGGCCTGAGTGGTACTTGAGCGCCGCCAGCTGGCGCCGCCGCGTCGCGTCCAACAAGCGCACGCGGTTGTCCCAACCCCCCGATGCCATCACCCTGTCACTGGACCGGTACGCCAAGCAACCCACGCCCTCGTGGCTCAGCTTGAGTCTCGTGCGGACCTCGCACGTGCCCTTATCGTAGCACACGTCGAAGAACACGAGCTCATGACCGGCGCTCCCCGACGCACCAGCTGTCCCCTTCTCGTTCAGGCACATGTCTAGCAGGGGCTCCGCGTGCAGCCTGGAGCACACGAGCGGGGCCCTGGGTTGGCGCAGGTCCCACACACGCAGCGTGCCGTCCTCGTAACCGACAACAAGTTGCGGCCGCACCTCCCCCGGTGGCTGGAGCAGTTTGACGGCCATGACCATGCCAGGGAGGGTGGGGGCCCCCACCGTGGTACCAGTGCTGCCCCCGCCTGGGTTGCAGGGCCCAGGGTTGGCCACGTAGGCACAGGTGCCGGACTTGAGGTCCCAGACCTCGGCCTCTGACGTGTCTTCCCCCGCAACCGCCACGATGGCATCCACGCCACTCCCTCCTGTCGACTGTCCACTGGACGGGCCGGGTGATGCGGGCGTGGGGGCTTCCTTAGAGCCAGCCTCATCTCCGGTGATGCCCCCTGCCCTGCTGTCAGGCTCACGCGCTCCGCGTCTGCCGAACAGGACGTCCGTGTCCGCCGGCAGCGCGCTCATGCGACAGTAGTTGAATGCCCTCGTCCGGAGCACGAGGATGGGCTGGTTGTCCAACCCGTCAGCCCGCAGCCGCCAGCACTTCACCAGGCCCTCCCGCCCTTGCGTCATGCAGTAACAGGAGCCGTCTTGGGTTGACACGGACGCAACTCCCAGCACGCCTGCGGTTTGAGGGTCGTGACGTCTCGCTGACGAGACGGGCCGCCTGACTTGCAAATCCCACAGTTTCACGACTCCGTCTGCGTCGCCCGAAAGCAATAGGTTTGCATAGCCCGGAATGAAGCTGATGTCGTTGACGTCGGAACCATGCCCGCGTAGCACGGCAACCGGGTCTTTATCAATTCTATCCATGTGTACGGCACCTTGGCCAAGGAACGGCGAACTTATAGATGCAGGCTTTCACTGACGCTTAGAGATTACAGCTACCGGGTTGCAAACTCCCTCT
>RPFO01000436.1:1941132-2056132 GCA_009746045.1 Mesostigma viride | reverse complement strand
CAGGCCAGAAATCGGGAGAATCCGGACCAAGGTAGCTCGAGCCTGCCGTTATCTTATTCGCGTGGTCGAGTCGTTCAGGATGATGAAGATGAATGGTGATGGAAATGTGTAGCCTTGTGCATTGAAATTATCAAGGAGACAACCAGCGCAGGCCAGAAATCGGGAGAACTGATCCGGACCATGGTAGCTTGAGCCTGCCGTTATCTTGTCCGCGTGTTCGAGTCGTTAATTCAGGATGATGAAGATGAATGGTGATGGAAATGTGTATCCTTGTGCATTGAAATTATGGCTGGCTTCAGTACGTGTATAGAGCGACTAGATGACTCTAGACGGTGGGGCCGGAAACAGCAGGCTTGATCAGGGCGTGTGTTTCGAGCCTAACTGGCCGGGAGTGTCTAGTGGTGAGCGCCATTGCTGCGATCGCTCTCCCACCATTTACGAGGAAATACCCGCAAATGGAAAACCACTGAAAAGGTCTAGCTAGTCAGTCATCACGTTAGCCATGCCATGATTCCAAACGTCCAAGAACTGCACACGGTGCAAAGGCAAAAAGCCGGAGGACAGCACTTTCAAATGTGCGGCGGGAACCAAAAGCCCGCGTATGCCAGAAAACATCGTGTTGCTGCAGCGACGCGGCGATGTGGACAACGAATCCAGTGCCAAGCTCGGAACGCCCGCAAAGGAGATCTGGCATCACAGGGTTCAGATGTGCGGAGATACTATGCGGTCCAGCCGGTCCACGACCTGTTTGTAGAGCTTGTGCCAAGGGGCAGCACCGAACAGATGTGGGTGACGTTGCAAATTCTTAATGCATCATCCATGGGAGTTCCCATTGTAGGCAGGGCGTGGCTAAATACTGAAAGCATCATCCATGGGGGCCACTATGGGCGCACATGCGCGTGGGCCACATGCAAAGGCTAAGCCTGACTAATCTACACTACTGGTATATATTCCCTAGTCTGAGGTGGCAGGAGGGGCCTGCCAGGGCTTGTGGTCAACGTGGATGACCGCCCCCCTCCAGTATACCGGCTTCCCCCCTGCGCGCTGCCAGAGCTGAAGGTAGGTCGGCCATAGCTCGCGTCGCCGCTGTTGCTGGGCCAGGGTCAAGTCGTCGTCCAGCGTGAAGCGAGTCTCCGAGAGCTTCTTGCGGCATTTAAGGAACGCCAGCTTGTCCGCCATGTACTTAAAGGTGAGGAGCACAGGTGCCGGGCCAGCCTTACCCCGCGCGCGGGCAAGGCGGACAGCCGACATCTGCAGCTCACCAGTGAGTTGCATGGGGGCAAGAATGGCGCGCTTAAATGCCTCAAGGAGGCTCGTGGAGGTCTCACCTGCATGCTGGCTGGTCGAGGTGCTTGACGATGACATTGTGGCTGCGCTTGTCGAGCTCGGCCGCCTCGGGAAGGTGGAGGGCTTGTTGCTTGAGTTGTGCCGCGATGGTGGAGGTCGTGGAGGTGGTATGATGCTCAAGCAAGTCCGCCCAGGTGGAGGGAGCATCACCGGCCGGGCCAGCAGGTGCCGGCTGGGCAGCAATCAGCCTTCACCGCCTGGGCGGTGAGGCCGGCGGTGTCATGCAAGCACTCAAGGGCGGTGGCGGTGGCTTGAAGGCGTTGGTCGAGGTCGAGGAGCTGGGCCGGCTGTGATGTCGGCAGTGGAGGCGGAAATGGCAGTGGAGGTGGAGGCGGCGGCGGTGGAAATGTGAGGAAGTTCAGTAGCCAGCGTGCCACCCATTGCTGCTACGTCGGCAGCAAGGGGGGTCACGTGCTGCTGAAAGGCTTCCGCGAGGATGGAACGAAGTGTGGGGGCGGAGATGGATGGAGCCCAGATCTCGCCGTCGGAGCGCTCCAGATGATGCCTAGCTTTATTTTATTATGCAGTGCCCATGCAGGGAGTCACTCTCTGCTGAGAAGCCATGCCCTAGCTCTTGTATAGCCATGATGATCTTCCCCCACATGACATGCTCCCCCTTAGCTGGGCATAGCGTGATAGACCATGAGGGTGCAGGTGCCTTGGTGCACCTAGAGCAAGGGTAGCTTACATTCCCATCCTTGCATGAAGTAGCCCAGAATGTATTAAAAGCCATATGCCCCTTCTCAGGGATATTAAAATCAAATTAAATTAAATTATAACATGCCTCCGTTGGGAGGTCATGTAGCACATATTCCATGATGGATGGGGTGGAGGAAGCCGCGCGATCGAACTATCCTAACTCTAAGCTATCTAGAAAAATCCTAACTACACTACTCATCAAAACGCCTCCTCCGCTTGGGGGGAGGTGGCTTGCCCACAGGGTCGGGCGTGTGCGCCTTGACAATCTTCTTCCACCGCGTCTTGTCCTGCATGGCAGTCCAAAGACGGGAGAGAGAGTGGATTAAATTAAAATTAAATTAAATTATAATGCATGAAGTAGCCCAGAATGTATTAAAAGCCATATGCCCCTTCTCAGGGATATTAAATCAAATTAAATTAAATTATAACATGCCTCCGTTGGGAGGTCATGTAGCACATATTCCATGATGGATGGGGTGGAGGAAGCCGCGCGATCGAACTATCCTAACTCTAAGCTATCTAGAAAAATCCTAACTACACTACTCATCAAAACGCCTCCTCCGCTTGGGGGGAGGTGGCTTGCCCACAGGGTCGGGCGTGTGCGCCTTGACAATCTTCTTCCGCGTCTTGTCCTGCATGGCAGTCCAAAGACGGGAGAGAGAGTGGATGCGGTGCTCAAACTGGGCTGGGACCACTAGGTCGTCCAGCAACATCTGAACGTAGTTCGTGACACGTTTCCCTACCCTTTTGGGAATGTCCTCAGGGCCAGGCCAGGTCAGAATGTGCCGCCCTGGCTGGCCAAGCCGCTGGGGGCAGGCCAGACCAAGGGTGGTGTCGACCTGGCTGGTGCGGGCAAGGTGTCCTACAAATGCTATCCTACGCTGCCTAATCTCGTCCGAAACACGAGGCATGCCATGATACAAAGACTCTGATGACGGACGCTCGGAAAAACCTACGTTAAGGACCTGTCGGAGCATCCTGTAAACCGTGCCGTCTAGCCTAGCTGCCAGTTTGGGTGGGAGGGTCCACGCCTCGGCGCCATACGTGAGCACCATGAGGCCCGAGGACCTTGAAGAGCATGCGCTTGCGGTGCCCGCCCAGGCCCTTCGAGCGCCAGTAGGGTGTGAGCGAACGGAGCTTGGCCCAGGCAAGGCCGATGCGGGTGTCCACATCGTCGGCGGTGTCAGGAAGCCAGCTCCCCAACAGCTTGAAGCGGTCGCGGAACGGGACCTCCGTCCCGTCGAGCAGGCGCGGCAGCGGTGGTTTACTGGAGGCCCCAATCACCATCGCCTCGGTTTTGACACTAATCTCCAACCCCACCGCCCGCGCCTCCAGGCCCAGGCAGTCCAGCCAGGTCTGAATGTGCTCGGGGCTCTCGATGAGGGTGGTATCATCCGCATAAATCAGGTCGGCAAGGCGGTAACCAGGTCTAACCCCGCCGTGCTCTTTCACGTTAAGGATGTGCTCAGGGGTATGTGCTACAGATACTCCCAACGGAGTTATGTTTCTTAGTAATGGATGGATGCAAACAGTCCTACCGCAAGGAATATATGCTACAAGATCTCCCAACGGAGTCATGTTATATAATTTAATTAAAGTTTTGAATGATCTCCCAACAGAGCAATGTTATAATTTAATTTTAGTTTACTTTAATACCCCCAAAGTGTTACACATAACTTCAATTTTTGATTGATGGTTTGTTTAGAAGCATTTACGAACCTACGCAACTAACACAGACACATCCTGCATCAAACAACCGCACGCTACCCAACCTCCACAGGGGCATGCTCCCAACGCATGGCAGCCTTCCCCCCGGCAACCTATCATATGAGCCAGCCAACCTTTGTACAATGCCCCAATATGGGACACTAGAGCGGTAAACATGGACATATGCTTGCCCGCTCCAAAGCGGCCGCACGTTGACAGTGAGCGGCAGCACCCATGACGGCTGCGCCCCAACACGTCCGACCTTGACCACATGACGCGATCATGCTGCCACCATCCCCATACCGCAACCAAAGAGGGTTTCCACCCAGGTCATGGCCACACGTCCCCCACGATGACACCCTGGCAGCCAATGATGGCCCATCAAAGCAGTCAGGCCAAGCGGCGCTCGAGGCATAAGAGGTATCCTCTCGCCCCACCGCCGAAGCCGCGAAGAAGCTGCAAGGACCACACAATGCCGGATCCCCTCCAGGGTCCTCCCTAAAACCCATGGATCTTGATCTGCTCCTTCTTCACGATGCCCTCCTGCATTTTAGAAAGTAAACAGGAACCGGGCGAGTAGATTTAGAAACCAGAAGCTATACCAAGCACTTTCTCCACTACCTTCCTAAGGCCAGTAACAAACAGCATCATAGGCGTTAACAAATACACCTGGCGCATCCGGGATGATATCTGCACGAGACTACGACAGCTGGCAAAAACATGAACGTAAGCACCCAACACCCTGGCTGGTATACTAAAACAACTGGTGGGGGCGGCAGGGAAACAACACTCTGAATGGGTCAAAAGAGGCCAGGGAATAGGAATACACCACGTTGGCTGGCAACATGACTGTGCTGCAGCAAACTATGCATTTACACACAAAGCATAGTTTAGTACCAGTATATACCAGGGGCGTTCCGCCTTCCCCCCCCCCTCCCCCCCAAAAAAAAAGAAAAGAAAAAAGCGACAGATTGTCAGAAAACGAGCCACAAAAAGGATAAGAGGGAGGATGACAGGGAGGGCCGCGAGCCTACCGTAATGAGGAACTGGGAGACGTTCTTGCGCTGGTCGCCTTGCAGCTGGATGACCTGCCCAAGCTCCGTATCATCCACAACGGTACCGTTGCAGCAGAACTCCTGTGCCACGCCAAGCGAAGGGCCAAGCGAGCAAAGCAAGCCAGCAGCAAGCAAAAAGAGACGGGCGGGAGACATACTGTAACTCCAGCCGATTCCACCATACTAAGCAGCAACCACAATGCTTCAAAGAGGGAAATAAGATGAAAACAGATCCCGGGCTCAATCAAGGAGTCAAAAGTCTTGAACAAAACCAAGTTCAGGATTGGAAACTACATGCTCACCTTCTTGAAAGCCTTGAGCACTTTCTTGTAATCGAAACCCTGCTGTAGGCCCTGCACGGTCGTCAGACTCTTGCGCCCGTTGCGCTGCTGGACACGAACATCTGTTGATTGCCGAGAAAAACGAGTTAAGGAGAACCTCCCAAATACAAGCAACATGACCAGACAACCCTACCGTCTCATGTACGCAACGAAATGAGTTATGGAGAACCTGCCAAATACACGCAACATGACCGAACCACTGCTATCGACAACCATGAGCGACGACCCCCCACCACCCCCCGACCCCCCCCCCCCCAAGAAGAACGAGAAAGCGGATACGAACGTAGTTCTTGGATCCTGAGTCTTCAGATTCAGCGTCCTGAAAGGGATCTGCAGTAGACCGAAGATAACGAGCGCCAAGACAACGAGGAAAGCAGACAGGAAAGCAGGAAGTGTCAGAAAGAGCTGCCAAACGCTAAAACCGGGCGAGAAAATCTGGGGACCAAGACATGCTAGGCATCCATAAAGAGCCGCTCCTGTTTGCAAGGATGGCCTTCAGCCCAAACCGCTATTAAACGAGGAGCTGCTGACAAGCCACCCCATGGCGCCAAAAAAACAACTAGCCGTCTAAAAACGTCGTAAAAGACAGCAGCATGCGCCAAAACGGAGCCAAAAGCGCACAGCCCCAACATATATCACAACGCAACGCTTCAGCTTTTAAAAGGATGCCGTATGCCAAAAGCTGCTAACTTGGCCGCCATCAACATGGAACCCACCGAAGACGCCAAGGTTCTGGATTGAATCGATGTCGGTCATGAAAGCGGCTCGAAGGAAAGCGCCCTCGAAAAACAAGCAGAGTGTGCGGGAGAACAAAAGTGTCGGGAAGGTTGCCGGGTTATGGAGGCGGAAAAGACTAGAGATAGCTGGCAGCGTACCGCGCGGGAGGGGAGTCGCTTCGTCCCTTGTTTGGGTGCGGTGATGCCCTTTTTGCGCGGGCGGCGTTACGAGGCTGTGGCAAAGATTTCCGTACGATTCTGATAACAGCAATTTCCAGTGAACAACACCTTGGAGGCAACTACCTGGCAATAAAGGTAGGCAAAGCGCGTCACATCACCTCGGACGCGTACAGTCGAGGGCATTAGTTTTGTTATCAAGTAACGTGCGTGTTTGCAACTTGCCCGTTGAAACTCTACGGCGGAGCCAATTTTCGGAAGACCCTCACCCTTATGCTTGCAAATTCGGGACAAATTCGGTGGATGGATGGATGGATTGTCGGATTTTCATCCCCTATTCCTATGTTTTCTCACGTGTACGGCCTTATAAGCTTCGCCAATTCTGGCGAACCTAACGGTTCTTCCGAAAATTGGCTCCGCCAGATAATACTCATAATAGTCAAGGCGTTTGTATCTACTAGGTATCTAGTGTGTACGGTCGTACTTGCGTGCGCGTGGTTGTGACAGTTGGCAGTTTTGGTATCCCTCGTGAACGAAGCAGTGAAAAACATAACAAGTTTAACAACGCTACTGTAGAGTGTAGAGCCTAGAAAAACAGGATGAACAAATAATTATGATCGACGTAGACTGCGGTGTGCATATTATAACAACAAGATCGCTTGTGCTAATAATTATAAAATCGGTGGCTTCGGCAGGTGATGTCCTTTCTTAAGCGCACCTTGTGAGCGGCATGCCAGTAATGCCACGACGATAGCACAATGCGGGCACTCAGCAAAGTGTAATTTTTACAAATGCTGAGTGTAGGTACTGTAACAATGGCACAAATTTTACCCCTTGAACTTGGGACACACTTTGTGTAACATGCTTACCTAGAACAATCCCTTTTATGACGCGGCATTCGGGCCCTATGCCGCGCGCTTAGTGGCGGGCATGTTAGAAATTTTCTGTCCCGGTCATTGCAATTGGCTAAACCATGCGTATACGACGCCGTGATTACGGGGAAGAGGCGAAGAGGAGCGGGCTTGTTCGAGAGACCGTTACAGGCGCGCATCCGCTAGATGCGAGCCCTCCAGTTTCCTGGGGAGTCGAGGTGGGTGAACACCTTGTGTGGAACCATTCCACGCGTGAGCGCGTCAATCCCTCATTTACCTATCACATCGGCATGCCCTTTCCGTGCCCGACCCCGCTTCATTAGGCTGCAGCGCATAGTATGTAACGACCTGGGTTGCACGGAGCTTGCAGGATTGTCGATCGGCAATTCCATGTCGTCTGCGACAATCACAAAAACACTCGACACAACTACGCAGGCCTGCAGCGGGTTCATGCCTGGGTGTTACTTCTTACAGCAGTAAATCATCACTATATATCGCAGCATGTGCACGAGCATGGCCTGGCCTTGCTCGATCGCCTGATGGCTTTCGGTCTCATATGCATAGTTGCCCCATCGCTATTAGGCCAATCACAATAACCTAGTGGCGCATCATTGGCACCCTATCGCGCCCGCGCTTGTAGGAACAAGGCCTTATCTGTCTCCCACCTGACCAATGATACGGCCCTGTTGGCCGCCTGCTCGCGGCCTGAGCATATCATTAAAATTCAAAAAGTCCAATCAATGCCTTCTCATGCCAACAAACGGCCAGCACATGCCAACACACATACCAACACACATGCTAACGTACATGCCAACACACATGCCAACACATCATGCCGATGCATACTGATGCACCCCACCACATGCTGACGCATGCCGGCACATGCGGACGCACACGCGCACACGTCATGCGGGACCCCCCCCTACCCCTCAGGCGACCCCCCCCCGCCCACCCAGCGCGCCCTCCCTCTACTCGCCCGTGGAGTTCGAGGACCCGCTGCGCGTGCTGGTCGCGGTGGAGCGAGATCCCTTAACCTCGGCCGCGGTGGCGCTGGGTGCCAGCGCTGGCAGCACTGCGAGCCCCCCCCCCAGTATCCCCCCCCCTTCCCAGTCCCCCGATGCCAACCCCCATACCCGGCCGGCAGACGCGTCCTGGCTGTGCGGCCCAGAGGACGAGGCATCCCGGGAGGCATGGGATGAGCGCAAGCACACACTCTTGCAGCGGTTCAAGTCCTCGTCGTCGTCCTCCCACGCGCGCATGGTATGGACGCTGGACGACGACGCAGCAGCCGCAGATGGCGCCGCGGGCAAGGGGGGGAAAGGCCGCGGCGGGGCGTCGTTGCGTCTGCAGGAATTAGAGGACCCGGAGGCGGACGCACGCGAGGAGGCCAAGGTGATCAGCAGCCACGAGTACGCGGCCAAGCTGGCCACGCTCAAGGCGGACATTATTAGCGCGTGGAGCAAGGCGGAGCACATGACGGCGCTCAAGCTGGCCATCAAGGTGAGGGGGGGGTGGCATGGCCATGGGAGAGGGGGGCAAGGTGCTGGCCATCAAGCTAAATGGGGATGAGGGCTGCTGGCCATGAAGGCGAAGGGTAGGGGAGGGGGGGGTTGGCCTTGCAAGGTACGAGGTGGAGTAGACCTGGCCAGCAGGTTTGCCTCCGAATTTGTGCTTGTCGTATATCTGGTTCTAATCCTGTTTCGTACCCCTCATTGTTGCCTTCCTACCCCTCGTGGTGTTTGGCAACTCCCTGGTCGGTCCCCCCCTGCAGGTGGCCGGCCTGTTGCGTGGTTGCTCGGTGCCCAGCTTCTACCCCACGTTGTTTATTCTGGTCACCGAGGTGCTGGACTCCTTTGGTTCGCTTGTGTTCGAACGCATCCGGAGCAAGGCCGAGTGCGACGATGGCGGCGCGGTCATCTGCAAGCTACCACGTGGGTTGCTGTCTAGCACGCAAACCTGAGGGTACATTTTCTGTCATCCAGTGCATGTCAAGGTGAACACAGTTCTTCTCTGTCTCTCTCTGTCTCTCTCTGCGTGCGTGCATGTGTATGTGTGCGTGTGCGTGTGCGTGTGCGTGTGCGTGTGCGTGTGCGTGTGCGTGTGCGTGTGCGTGTGCGTGTGCGTGTGCGTGTGCGTGTGCGTGTGCGTGTGCGTGTGCGTGTGCGTGTGCGTGTGCGTGTGCGTGTGCGTGTGCGTGTGCGTGTGCGTGTGCGTGTGCGTGTGCGTGTGCGTGTGCGTGTGCGTGTGCGTGTGCGTGTGCGTGTGCGTGTGCGTGCGCGTGCGCGTGCGCGTGCGCGTGCGCGTGCGCGTGCGCGTGCGCGTGCGCGTGCGCGTGCGCGTGCGCGTGCGCGTGCGCGTGCGCGTGCGCGTGCGCGTGCGCGTGCGCGTGCGCGTGCGCGTGCGCGTGCGCGTGCGCGTGCGCGTGCGCGTGCGCGTGCGCGTGCGCGTGCGCGTGCGCGTGCGCGTGCGCGTGCGCGTGCGCGTGCGCGTGCGCGTGCGCGTGCGCGTGCGCGTGCGCGTGCGCGTGCGCGTGCGCGTGCGCGTGCGCGTGCGCGTGCGCGTGCGCGTGCGCGTGCGCGTGCGCGTGCGCGTGCGCGTGCGCGTGCGCGTGCGCGTGCGTGTGCGTGTGCGTGTGCGTGTGCGTGTGCGTGTGCGTGTGCGTGTGCGTGTGCGTGTGCGTGTGCGTGTGCGTGTGCGTGTGCGTGTGCGTGTGCGTGTGCGTGTGCGCGTTCCCCTGCCATCAGCCATCCCCCATACCCTTTCAATGCCCTCCTACTTCCCTCCCAATCACCCTCCATTCTGCCCCCCCTATTTTGTGTACAATGTCCATGGTCATGTGTTAGCCTGCTGTGGCAAGAGCATGGTAGCTTCAAAGGATCATCCCGCGTGGGTCATCTATGGGTCGTGGGGGGCTGACACTCGGCTCCACGGCACGTTGAATGACAGCACGTGACGGCGTCAAGACAGCCCATCAGACTAAAGTCGGCGACGAACGTCTGTGGCTCTAGCGCGTTATGCTGAGTCAAACATTATTTTGCCCCATTTTTCTTTGCCATGTAGGATCATTGCTGGTTTCGTAATGGCCATCACACGGCAGTGCTGCAGGGGACCCTTTGGGCTAGTCATCCCTTAGGCGTCCCTGCCACATCGGCAAGCGGCTTCCTGTTTTTGTGACAGACCGCTGCCCCCTGCCAACCACTGCCAAGATCAAGCATGCCTGCTGGCGCTCTCTCCCTTGTGGGCGGGTGCCGGCGTGGCGCGGGTTCTACAGAACAGCCCCACTCACACAGCCCGTGCTTGGTGGCTACTAGCGTCCGCACACCTGCACGAAGCCATTGTTTGGATGGACGCATATTTATGCAGTATTTAGGCAGTACCCGGTTGCTACTTGCATACCCGGTTGCTACGTCCTGGTAACGGGTGATTTCTTGTATTCGCATGCCCTGGTGGCTGGTGATTATCAGCCTTTACCCATGTGCCGGGCAAGGCAACCCCAAATCCCGACTCCTGGCATGCTGCTGCGTCTACCCTCTGTGGCGGCCGACTTTTCTTTTCCTCCTTTATGAGGCATCTTTAGATGTTCGTATAGTCTTTCATCTTTGGTCTGGTTGCTGCCGCCAAGTGTCTCGTTGGCTACTGTCATCTTCCAGTGCAGCCGTTTCTGCCCAGCCTAGCGCACGCTCGCATCTTCCCAGCCCATGGTTGCAGTCATGCACGCACATTTATGCTTGTTTTGGTCCTGGAGAAATGATTACGTCCCTGTCATCGCCCTGACGTTGTCCCTATGCACTCCCCCTTATTGCGTGCGCGCGCAGCCAACTTCAACGCGAACGACATCCGTTCTGAGGCCAAGTCCACATGCAGCAACTGGTTCGCAAAGGTGGCAGCCGTCTACGACCTGGTGCCCAGGCTGTATCCCCATGCAACTGTCAAATGACCATGCACCCGTGACATGTCCATGCAACTGTCAAATGACCATGCACCCGTGACATGTCCATGCAGCTGTCAAATGACCATGCACCCGTGACATGTCCATGCAACTGTCAAATGACCATGCACCCGTGACATGTCCATGCAGCTGTCAAATGACCATGCACCTGTGACATGTCCATGCAACTGTCAAATATCCATGCATCCGTGACATGTCCATGCTACCGTCATATGACCATGCAACTGGGCGGTGGGTGGATGCAGGTTTTGGGGTCGGCATGGGGCCCGGCTGAGTGCTTGCGTCCGTGTATCCCCAATGTGATGGAGCTCATTAAGTGCGTAAGCGGGTTTGTTGCTTCTTTCGGAAGGCAGACGAGCTTACCGGCAGATAAGCATTGGCAGGTACTGGAGTGGGCCGATGGCTGGTTGGGTGGTCGAGTGGATGGGTGGCGCGGGCAGGCAGGCAGGCGGGCGGCCGTGCAGGCAGGCATGCAGGCGGGCAGGTTGCCTGCAGGGCGCCCGGCGGAAGACTGGTGTGGATATACGACTACGCGGGCAGTATTGATACTACTACTGTATCTGGCCCAGGTAATGCTTGGTACAGTATGCTGCCCAGCGGCGTCTCTTGAGCTGCTTGTAAACGGAGAGCCTGGGAACTCACGACGGTTGCCGTTCTCTGTCCCGGCTGTCTGACCCATGGCACAGAGCCGGGTGGCTGCAAACTGATGCGCTACACTTTGCTGGGATGTTGCGCAAGCAGGATGGTCCAGGTGCTTGTGGGCATGGCCGTCCTTAAACAGCATCCATCACAGAGTGATAATTCCTTGACCATTCCCCCCATCAGCCGTGACATCCTTCATCGGACTGGTTCATGTCCTTCCACACTCCTGCCTCATCTAATTCCCCCCTCCCCTCTAATCTAATTATACATCAACCACATCCCCTGTTTCTTCAATTGGCCTAAATTATTTCTTTGATTCGGTTTTGATGTAAATACCCTCCTAATATACCAAGTAATCCTTCATGTCACCCTCGATGTTATATCTTTTATACTATATCATTTACATGAGATCTTTGTATTATAACCTTTGTGCGATAGCTACCTGGAGCTGGCGCTCGTCCGCTGCTACTACTACTTGAACACGCTGCCCCCCGTGGAGGCCTTCACACGCCTCGCTGGCGGCCTGCGGGGCATCGGCGACCCGCTGGCGTCCGCGTACGCCTGCCTGTACCTGTCACGGCGCGCAATGGCCGTGCTGCCGCCGGGGCCGCAGAGAAGTAGGTGAAGGGGGGGAGGGTAGTTGGGCGGTCCACAGCGAAGTACGTGTGCGGGGGTTGGGGGTGGGGGGGTTGGGGGATTGGGAGGTGCACAGCGAAGTAAGTGGGTGAGTTGGTGGGTGGGTGGGTGGGTGGGTGGGTGGGTGGGTGGGTGGGTGGGTGGGTGGGTGGGTGGGTGGGTGGGTGGGTGGGTGGGTGGGTGGGTGGGTGGGTGGGTGGGTGGGTGGGTGGGTGGGTGGGTGGGTGGGTGGGTGGGTGGGTGGGTGGGTGGGTGGGTGGGTGGGTGGGTGGGTGGGTGGGTGGGTGGGTGGGTGAGCATTGGGAGGTGCACAGCGCAGTAAGTGGTAGGGGGGAGGGGGGGGAGATGGGCAAAGCACAGCGAAGTGGTTTTGGGCAGGGAACGTGGCTGGTGCTTCCACCGGGGTCGCAAACAAGTAGGTGGACAGCGGGGGGGGGAGGGCATTCCCTGTCATGTTGGCCATTCTGGAGATGGCAGGTTGAGGGCCACTATGTTTCTGACGACTGGATGGTCTGGTTGGCATGGTGTGGTGGGCCGGCTGGTGATGCTGGTAGTGGCAGAGGAGGGCCGCAACCCTAGTGGTTGCAGGCATGCCATTACCGTCTGCTCTTAGCTTCACAACGCAGCCACTTGTAGCTATGGGGACTCAAAGTGATTGTTTTCACCATCACACTGCCAGCAGGCTATTGATAGCGCCGGGGGCGTAGAGCTTCAGGGAGGCCAGTGCTGCAGCTTGACTGCCCAGTAGATGTGACATGCAAGGATGGTCATTCTATCATTGGCTACCATCACATTCAATACGGGATGGGTTACTTCTCCCACGGGTGCTGGAAGTCAGAAGGCTTTGACTTCTCCCACTTTTGCACAAACTACTTATTACTACTTATTTACACTCTTAGTGTTTTATTACTCAGGGTTCTCACACATCGCGTGTCGCCTGGCATGGCCCTATTCGCCCGCCTGCTGCTCACCTGTTATCAGCACCGACCAGACCATCAAAATTGTATAGTTTTACTTGTATGTGATCTTGACGCTTGTCCTTGTTCTGTAGATTCTTGTGTCTAGCGTTTGATCCCAGGCCACCTGCTGCCTCAGCTGCCACCAACACCGCTGAGGATAAATTGTCCTGTTCCCTCTGTGCCCTCGGGTATCGTCCTTCCCTGTCCCCCAGGCCACTTGCTTCTCATCTGCGTGCACGACTACCGCCGCATGTTCCAGCGCGCGTTGGACGGCGACTTCCAGGCCTGGATGCGCGCGCGGGACTTGCATCTGTCACTGTTCAACGAGCTGGTGGAGCCTGTGTTTGAGTGGGCGGCCTACTGCCTCAGCTGCACCGCGACGCAGGTAGATTCTTGGATATGTACATTGTCTACAGTGACTCTTATATTTGTGCTTATCTTTGTGCCTGAATGGGGTCCCGAGCGGTGTAGTGCGCCACATCACAGCCAGGATGCTGTCCAGCCTTGTGTTGGAGCACAGGTCATGGCCCCATGCAGATAAGCAACCAAGTTTTCTACCCAACGTTTTTACCCAACTTGTCTACCCAACATTTTTACCCAACAACTCTTCCACCCAACATTTCTATCCAATATTTTTACCCGATATTTTTACCCAACAACATTTCTACCCAACGTTTCTACCCAACGTTCCTACCCAGCATTCTACCCAACAACATTTCTATCCGACGTTTCTACCCAATGTTTCTACCCAACGTTTCTACCCAACGTTTCTACCCAATGTTTCTACCCAACGTTTCTACCCAATGTTTCTACCCAACGTTCCTACCCAGCATTCTACCCAACAACATTTCTATCCGACGTTTCTACCCAATGTTTCTACCCAACGTTTCTACCCAGCATTCTACCCAACAACATGTCTATCCGACGTTTCGATTTGTGTCTCCGTGGCCTGCCCATGGCCATCCACCCTGCATCCAACAACGGGCTGCCACGCCCTCCAGCATGTTTCATTGCTTTAAAGCTAATTAATGGAGGCTATCTTTTAAGGGGACTCGCACGTCCAAAAGCCTGAAAAACTGACTTAAATGAATATCAGTTCCAATGCACTCGGGAACCATCTAGTGATGATTGAGTACCATAAATATGATGTTTGGACATTCATGCCACCACTTGTTGGGGGTACTACCCCCAACCACGCACCGGTGGCGAGCTAAAAATAGAAAAAGACGCTATTTATGAGATATTTTGCCCAAGACAAACCACTTATCCAAATGACCTGCCCATACATTTTAAAAAAGTTCCCCCACTTTTTTAAAAGCTGGGCTATTTACATGGCCAAAATGGTCACATTTGTTTGAGTTATTAATTTTCCCGCAAAATGGGTACTTTTTTGAGCCAAAAAAAATAAAGCAAATCATTAACACATCAGATTGGGTCATCCATACATTTTATATTCCACTGAGTGGGGGGGAACACAACCCCAAAGTTTGAGCTCATTCTGACAAGCGTAGCTCAAGTTATTGATTTTCCTGTGATGCCACCTGGGTAGACGAAAGAGAATTGAGCTAGTGCTGAGCCAAAATGACATCTGTTTTGCTACCCTAGACACCCAAAAACATGCCCACTTTTATCACGGAGTGTGAGGAGGATGTCCGGAGCGTCATGCGCCCCACCCCTCCATCGGCACAGCCAGCCTTGTGAGTCTACCCTTAACAACAAGGCTGGTAGGACGACACGCCTGAGCAGCATATGTCATGCCTATCTCAGGCTAATAATGCGTGATTTTGTGCCAACAACCAAGTTGTTCCACCCAACAACACATTAAAAACCCTCTTCCAAAATGCCCAACAAGCCGGACATGTGGAGGACCACACACGCAGTATATAAAGAGAAAATAAGCTGACTTTTTATCCAGCCAACCTGTGGCTAGCTGCTCTGGTTAGCATGACAAAGGCTATCATTTACTCAGTGGGAAAGGTGAAGAGACCATTGGAACAACCTACCTGACGCATGTGCCACCAAAGCATTGTGTCCCGCAAAATGCACACTGCCTCCTTTCTAACAAGCACGAGCCACTTTCTTTAGGAGACAGGTGCCAGCTCGTCAGTGTCTGGGGAAAATGATGCCGCTGCTTAGGAAGACCGCGTGAATTTCCTCGAACACAACTGTCTATAAAGCAAAAGAAATTTCAGAGAAGCATGGAAATAAAAGCATTACACCTTCCCGACAGGTTGTGGGCCACGCGCTGCAGCAAGCCAGCCACGTCACAGACGAACTTGCTAAAAAACATCCAGGAATCCAGCGATGCAGCGCCAGGACCCGCAACTTCATGGCTGCATCTGGCCGGAAAGAAGGCAAAAAGCTTACGCTCAACGAGCTAAGAAAGCAGGAAAGCGCTATCTTAGGACGTTTAATACAAGAACGTACCATAACGGGCATTTATTCGTGCCCAGGCGCACAAGAAAGGCCACCCTTTCATGGAGAGGTCGGGCGCGCATCGCGCAGGCCTAATGTTATCTTACCGCAAAATGACGGGAAAGGTAAAGATAGCAGCGGGAATTTTTACGGCTTTAGAAACATCATTAAACTAGCTTCCATTAGGACCATCAAAACTGGCAACAATCGACAATCACACCTGCAGGCATCCATTATACTTTATTCATCCCGACAGAAATTCAGGCCGGACCCCCCCTGCCGATGGTAAAGAAAAAGAGCCCGCGACATTATAAATCGCAACTATCCCACCATAAATTAGAATCAGTAACTAATTTTCTCCAAGAATCGAGCATTTTTTCTGCTTTCCGCGAGCCAGATTTGTCACGTTTCGTCTAAAAGCAGTCGCCATGGCCACTTCCGCAAGGGGTGCGCGCAGCGTGCACCCACTTTTCACGGTACGGAGGGTACCGCGGAATTTTTTTGGCGCGGAAAATATTCGCCGCGCCGAGTCCCCTTAACATTGCTTGCTCTCCTGAGTTTTCTTTATGACCTCCTATAATTTCTTTGTGCATTGGTTTACGATTCTTCCCTTCCCCCCCCCCCCCCTGCCCCCTTTGCACATGCTCACCTCCTGGTTCCCATGCAAATGTGGCCCACCGCACCATCTCCCCCGCCTCATGCACATCAGCGCGAGCAAGAGAAAGTGCTGGAGAACTTCAGCGAGGGCGGCGCCCCCCACGTGGTGATGCTCAAGCATCTGCTGGCTGCGCTGCCGGCGCACGTGGTCACGCGGCGCGCGCTGCCACTGGCTGCTGCCATCGCTGACGCCGACGACCGTTCCGCGCGCAAGGTGGGCGGGTGGTCTTGAACACAGCATGTTTTTATGTGTGTGTGTGTGTGTTTGTGTTTGATAGAGAATTTTATACCAGTCCTGGTATTGATGCTGACGACCGGCCCGGGTGCAAGGTGGGTGCGAGGTTCTAGCCGCTGGATTTTTCCGTTCTATTTTGCTGACTGAAGTAATTCCACCCGCGGAGCATGCCGATGCGATTGTTTTGCGCACAAGGTGGATGAGTGTGTGGGCTTTGCCAGAAACACGAACCAGTGGGTAGGTGTGACAGCACCATATGAACCAGTGGGTAGGTGTGACAGCACCATATGAACCAGTGGGTAGGTGTGACAGCACCATATGAACCTGTGGGTAGGTGTGACAGCACCATATGAACCAGTGGGTAGGTGTGACAGCACCATAGGGCACCATTTTTCGCACTAGTACATCACGCCATCTGGTCGGACATGGCGACTCCCAAGTGGCCTCAACTTGTGAAGCAAGCGTGTTGGGCTGGAATTAAGACATAAGGTTTTTCTAATACTGTAATACTACTCTGAATAGCACTCTGAACTCTACTCTAGTTCTACTCTAGTAGTATCGGGCTCAGCATCCAAGCAGAACTCATAGGAGTAGGCTGTTGGATGTTGACGTAGGTGACCACTCGAAGCGCAAGGTGGGTGGGCGAGCGGGCAAGCGGGCGAGCGGGGAGCGGACCGTATGACCTTATGATCTTATGACCTTATGACCTCATGACATCAGCATTATGATCTTATGACCTCATGACGTCAGCATTCATGCGGGAGCAGCCACCCGCAAGTGCAGCCGTCCGGTACATATCCTCACAAACACCAGCGCTGGCGTTCGCGCCGGTGCTTGTCGCTGCAATAAGCTGTCCAGGGGCTGGTGTTGACTTGCAAATATATAGTGTGGTGGAAATGGGGATTGGTTGGATGGGTTGGATTGGAGATGGGGTTGGTGCGACCCTTGCCTGGACAGATGATGGTGCGCCACGTGACGTTTGCCGGTATGATTTCGGGCATGGTGGTCACCGCCTGTTTGAATAGGCATGTGGGAATACGCGCATGGTGGTCACCGCCTGTTTGAATAGGCATGTGTGAATACGCGCATGGTGGTCACCGCCTGTTTGAATGGGCATGTGTGAATACGCGCATGGTGGTCACGGCCTGTTTGAATGGGCATGTGCGAATACGCGCATGGTGGTCACGGCCTGTTTGAATGGGCATGTGTGAATACGCGCATGGTGGTCACCGCCTCTTTGAATGGGCATGTGCGAATACGCGCATGGTGGTCACCGCCTGTTTGAATGGGCATGTGTGAATACGCGCATGGTGGTCACCGCCTGTTTGAATGGGCATGTGTGAATACGCGCATGGTGGTCACCGCCTGTTTGAATAGGCATGTGCGAATACGCGCATGGTGGTCACCGCCTGTTTGAATAGGCATGTGTGAATACGCGCATGGTGGTCACCGCCTGTTTGAATGGGCATGTGCGAATACGTGCATGGTGGTCACCGCCTGTTTGAATAGGCATGTGTGAATACGGGCATGGTGGTCACCGCCTGTGCTACTGCCTAGTCACGGGCTCGTGCTGGTCACCTCCACAACCCCCTTTATATAGCGATCCTTGAACACGCTGTACCCCTTTATAGGGCCCCTATATAGCGATCCTTGAACACGCTGTACCCCTTTATAGGGCCCCTATATAGCGATCCTTGAACACGCTGTACCCCTTTATAGGGCCCCCTATATAGCGATCCTTGAACACTCTGTACCCCTTTATAGGGCCCCCTATATAGCGATCCTTGAACACGCTGTACCCCTTTATAGGGCCCCTATATAGCGATCCTTGAACACGCTGTACCCCTTTATAGGGCCCCCTATATAGCGATCCTTGAACACGCTGTACCCCTTTATAGGGCCCCCTATATAGCGATCCTTGAACACGCTGTACCCCTTTATAGGGCCCCTATATAGCGATCCTTGAACACGCTGTACCCCTTTATAGGGCCCCCTATATAGCGATCCTTGAACACGCTGTACCCCTTTATAGGGCCCCTATATAGCGATCCTTGAACACGCTGTACCCCTTTATAGGGCCCCCTATATAGCGATCCTTGAACACGCTGTACCCCTTTATAGGGCCCCTATATAGCGATCCTTGAACACGCTGTACCCCTTTATAGGGCCCCCTATATAGCGATCCTTGAACACGCTGTACCCCTTTATAGGGCCCCCTATATAGCGATCCTTGAACACGCTGTACCCCTTTATAGGGCCCCTATATAGCGATCCTTGAACACGCTGTACCCCTTTATAGGGCCCCTATATAGCGATCCTTGAACACGCTGTACCCCTTTATAGGGCCCCTATATAGCGATCCTTGAACACACTGTATGTTCACACATCCTAGTAAGTGCCGAGTGTCACCGTTATCAACCCCCTTAAAGCAATACGGCCCATTAGGTGCTGACCAACAGGTGCCGATCATTCTCCTCTCTCCTTTTTCTCCCCTGGCCCCTGGCCCCTGTCACCACAGAGCCAGCTGTACCGCCAGCTGGGCATCAAGCTGTGCGAGTGCCCGCCGCCAAAGGAGGCAACGCTCGCGGTGCTGCACGGGCTATGGAAGGTGGGCGGCTGGCATTATTTGGCATTGCTAGTATGAGACTAGTGTAGCACTATACCTTTCGGCATATGATCAATGTGTTGGCATTTACGTTTGCATATCTTCTGCCTCACTGCTGGTGGCACCGCGGCGCGAGGGACGGTGGCTACTGGTGCAGCAACATGGGCACGCGCGGTGGTGGGTGGTGGTGGCAAGACCATGCTTAGAGCTGGGCCATATTTAGAGGTAAGCCCAGCTCCTGTGGGAGTTTCGTGGCTGCCACGTACAGCCGATGCCCCGGCCGCATGACCTGTTTGAGGACTAAGGTTGCTCATTTGTCCCACCACGCCTGCCCTGACTAACGCCTGCCAGCCCCGTTGCCTGCTGCCCACGACTAGTATGCCTGCCACGTTGATTGCCCGGCCATCATTATGCCTGCCAGTCCTTCTCCCGCCCATCCCACCATTGTGACCACCAGGCCATGCCCTGGCCACTTGACCTCTTCCTACGTGCAGGGCGGTCATGTGGTCATGTCTGTGTGTTCTGCGCTCACACGCCCCCACCATGCCTGGCCCTTCTATAGCATAGCGCCGTCTTAGCACACTGACCATCCTTTCGCTATCTTTTACATCACCTGCCAGGCCATCACCCACCTAACCCACCTGCTTCCTGCTCATGGCCATGGCTAATATAAACGCCGGAGCAACGCTAATACTTGGTTTCAAATGCCCGGATTCGTGAGATGCCAAGATCACGCCATGCCTTGTTTATTACTAGACCAGGCGGGTCCTCCCAACCGCGACACCTGCTCACGGACAAGGCTGACCCATCATCGCATCCCAACCGCCACATATGCCTCCCATGCTGTTGATTACCATGCTACTGATTACCATGCTGTTGATTACCATGCTATTGATTACCATGCTACTGATTACCAAGCCATTGATTACCAAGCTGTTGATGACCATGCTACTGATTACCAAGCTGTTGATTACCAAGCTGTTGATGACCAAGCTGCTGATGACCAAGCTGTTGATTACCAAGCTGTTGATTGCCATGCTATCGATTACCAAGCTGTTGATTACCAAGCTGTTGATTACCAAGCTGTTGATTACCAAGCTGTTGATTACCATGCTGTTGATGACCATGCTACTGATTACCATGCTACTGATTACCACGCTGTTGATGACCAAGCTGTTGATTACCAAGCTATTGATTACACTATGTACGTCATGCTATCCGGACACCGTGCGGCGCGTCTCGGCTACGGTTCCCACCCTCCCGTGCGATGGACACCGTGCGGCGCATCACGGCTACTACTTCCACCTGTCACCACCCTGCCAGGCCGTCTCCCGGCTTCCCGACCTGCTGGACTTTATCGCCGCTGCCGACGCGCTCATCGAGTTCAGTGCAGCACAGTTGTCGGTGGGTGGGCGGGTTTCGGGGCGGGGGGGCGGGGGGGGGGGGGGCGGGGGGGCGGGGGCCAGGGGGGCCAGGGGGGTGCGTAGGTGGGCAGGGGTTGCCACGCGTATGATTGGGCATGCGCACAGCCACTGTTTAACATGTTTGTGTGCCCTTAGCGAGGTTCCACTGCGCGTAACTGTCAGTGGTTAAGCTGCTTGCTCCATCTGTGGGGCATGCTCACCTTGGTGCTTCTGTTTGGCTCTTTACAGCATCGGTAGTAAGGCGTTTCTGGCAGGAGGGATGGGCCGCTATCCACACCTTCTTTCTTCCTTGCCACGCATGCCCTACCCTTACTAGAAACACTAATGGGGCGGAACACTGATGGGTGATGCCCTTACCCTGGGCGGCCCACCCACCCAGCCAAGCGCGTCATCTTGACAGGATTCGTGATCACTGTCATGGGCTAACGTTTGGCGGTCCGTCAGAGGCTTTGTCGGCGTGGACCGCCGTTATGGCTCTGTATGATGTGATACTATTATGTATGTATTATATCCTGTATGCATTATATCCTATATGTATGATATCCTACATGTATTATATCCTATAATCTCACGGCCCCATCCCTACATACTGTGACACAACCTCGACAGCCGCGCACCGTGCCTTATGTGACTTGCGTGCCATGTCGGGGCATCGGCTCCAGCGATGGGTGGGTCTGACAGCAAGCAAGCTAGCGTTGGCATCCCCAACCTGTGTCCCCCCCCCCCCGGGCCCCCTCCAGGGTGTGGAGCTGGGCATGCTGCTGGACGACACGTTGAAGCGGATCTCGGTGCTGTCGCCCGACACTGCGCTTGAGCTCTTGGCATCGCAAGGCCCTGGGGTTACCAGTCCCGACAGTCGGGGCAGCACCGATCGTGAGGGCAGGGGTGAGGGCAGCGGCGCGGCTGGCTACGGCTCGAGCGACACCGCGACGACGGCAGCAGGGACGGCGACCGCTACTGGAGCAGGTTCAGCTGGTGCTTCTGCCACCCACGATGCCAGCATGAGCAACAATAATAATAGCACCAGCAGCAGCAGCAGTGCCCGAGGAGATCCCCTGGGTGCATCGGGGGAGCCATCGCCCTTGCCGGTGTCGACGTTCTCAGGCCTCAGGACGCCGACGGTGGCCAGCGAGGCTAGCACGCCCACCACGGTGTCGGCTGCTAGTGCCGTCGCTGCCGCTGGTCGCGCGGCGACAGGTGGCGCCAAGGCATCGGTGGCTACTGCAGGAGTTGCTACGGCGCAGCAGGAGCAGCAGCAGCAGCAGCAGCAGCAGCAAGGAGGTGCTGGTGTTGGTGGCGGGGTGACGTTTGACAGCCGCGACGTGGAGGCCATCATGGGACACCTTGCATCAATCGTGAGCAAGACGGCCGCCAGCTGTGTGAGCTTTGCGTCCTTCCTGCAGATGGTGGGTATCTTATTTTTAGGTGGCAGATTGTGGGTATCTTATTTCTAGGTGGCAGATGGCGGATATGGTATGTATGCTAGTAGGGGATGGGGTTATTTTGTGTGGCAGGTGGTGGGTTTATTTTGTGTGGCAGGTGGTGGGTTTTTCTTGTGTGGCAGGTTGTGGGTTTATCTTGCGTGGCAGGTGGTGGGTTTATCTTGTGTGGCAGGTGGTGGGTTTATCTTTTGTGGCAGGTGGTGGGTTTATTTTGTGTGGCAGGTTGTGGGTTTATCTTGTGTGGCAGGTGGTGGGTTTATCTTGTGTGGCAGGTGGTGGGTTTATTTTGTGTGGCAGGTGGTGGGTTTATCTTGCGTGGCAGGTGGTGGGTTTATTTTGTGTGGCAGGTGGTGGGTTTATTTTGTGTGGCAGGTGGTGGGTTTATTTTGTGTGGCAGGTGGTGGGTTTATCTTGTGTGGCAGGTGGTGGGTTTATCTTGTGTGGCAGGTTGTGGGTTTATCTTGTGTGGCAGGTGGTGGGTTTATCTTGTGTGGCAGGTGGTGGGTTTATCTTGTGTGGCAGGTGGTGGGTTTATTTTGTGTGGCAGGTTGTGGGTTTATCTTGTGTGGCAGGTGGTGGGTTTTTCTTGTGTGGCAGGTTGTGGGTTTATCTTGTGTGGCAGGTGGTGGGTTTTTCTTGTGTGGCAGGTGGTGGGTTTATCTTGTGTGGCAGGTGGTGGGTTTATCTTGCGTGGCAGGTGGTGGGTTTATTTTGTGTGGCAGGTGGTGGGTTTATTTTGTGTGGCAGGTGGTGGGTTTATCTTGCGTGGCAGGTGGTGGGTTTTTCTTGTGTGGCAGGTTGTGGGTTTATCTTGTGTGGCAGGTGGTGGGTTTATTTTGTGTGGCAGGTGGTGGGTTTTTCTTGTGTGGCAGGTGGTGGGTTTATCTTGTGTGGCAGGTGGTGGGTTTATCTTGCGTGGCAGGTTGTGGGTTTATCTTGTGTGGCAGGTGGTGGGTTTATTTTGTGTGGCAGGTGGTGGGTTTATCTTGCGTGGCAGGTGGTGGGTTTTTCTTGTGTGGCAGGTTGTGGGTTTATCTTGTGTGGCAGGTGGTGGGTTTATTTTGTGTGGCAGGTGGTGGGTTTATCTTGTGTGGCAGGTTGTGGGTTTATCTTTTGTGGCAGGTGGTGGGTTTATTTTGTGTGGCAGGTGGTGGGTTTATTTCGTGTGGCAGGTGGTGGGTTTATTTCGTGTGGCAGGTTGTGGGTTTATCTTGTGTGGCAGGTGGTGGGTTTATCTTGTGTGGCAGGTGGTGGGTTTATCTTGTGTGGCAGGTGGTGGGTTTATTTTGTGTGGCAGGTTGTGGGTTTATCTTGTGTGGCAGGTGGTGGGTTTTTCTTGTGTGGCAGGTTGTGGGTTTATCTTGTGTGGCAGGTGGTGGGTTTATCTTGTGTGGCAGGTGGTGGGTTTATCTTGTGTGGCAGGTGGTGGGTTTATCTTGCGTGGCAGGTGGTGGGTTTATCTTGCGTGGCAGGTGGTGGGTTTTTCTTGTGTGGCAGGTTGTGGGTTTATCTTGTGTGGCAGGTGGTGGGTTTATTTTGTGTGGCAGGTGGTGGGTTTATCTTGTGTGGCAGGTTGTGGGTTTATCTTTTGTGGCAGGTGGTGGGTTTATTTTGTGTGGCAGGTGGTGGGTTTATCTTGTGTGGCAGGTGGTGGGTTTATTTTGTGTGGCAGGTGGTGGGTTTATTTTGTGTGGCAGGTGGTGGGTTTATTTCGTGTGGCAGGTTGTGGGTTTATCTTGTGTGGCAGGTGGTGGGTTTATCTTGTGTGGCAGGTGGTGGATTTATTTTGTGTGGCAGGTGGTGGGTTTATCTTGTGTGGCAGGTGGTGGGTTTATCTTGTGTGGCAGGTGGTGGGTCTATCTTGTGTGGCAGGTGGTGGGTTTTTCTTGTGTGGCAGGTGGTGGGTTTATCTTGTGTGGCAGGTGGTGGGTTTATCTTGTGTGGCAGGTGGTGGGTTTATTTTGTGTGGCAGGTGGTGGGTTTATCTTGTGTGGCAGGTGGTGGGTTTATTTCGTGTGGCAGGTTGTGGGTTTATCTTGTGTGGCAGGTGGTGGGTTTATCTTGCGTGGCAGGTGGTGGGTCTATCTTGTGTGGCAGGTGGTGGGTTTATTTTGTGTGGCAGGTGGTGGATTTATTTTGTGTGGCAGGTGGTGGGTTTATCTTGTGTGGCAGGTGGTGGGTTTATTTTGTGTGGCAGGTGGTGGGTTTATCTTGTGTGGCAGGTGGTGGGTTTATCTTGTGTGGCAGGTGGTGGGTTTATCTTGTGTGGCAGGTGGTGGGTTTATCTTGTGTGGCAGGTGGTGGGTTTATCTTGTGTGGCAGGTGGTGGGTTTATCTTGTGTGGCAGGTGGTGGGTTTTTCTTGTGTGGCAGGTGGTGGGTTTATCTTGTGTGGCAGGTGGTGGGTTTATCTTGTGTGGCAGGTGGTGGGTTTATCTTGTGTGGCAGGTGGTGGGTTTATTTCGTGTGGCAGGTGGTGGGTTTATCTTGTGTGGCAGGTGGTGGGTTTATTTTGTGTGGCAGGTGGTGGGTTTATTTCGTGTGGCAGGTGGTGGGTTTATCTTGTGTGGCAGGTGGTGGGTTTATCTTGTGTGGCAGGTGGTGGGTTTATTTTGTGTGGCAGGTGGTGGGTTTATTTTTTATCGCGGATGGTGGGGGGCTGGTGGGCTTTTTTTTAGTAGTATTTGGGGTTGCATTTGGGGGTGAGTAGGGGGGGGGGGGGGGGGGGGGCTGGGGTGAGTGAGGGGGGGGGGGGGGCACGAGGGCACACAGGTAGAAAGAGGGGTGGAAGGTGGGTGAAAGAGGAAGGGTCAAGCAGGGAGTGGGGGGTGATGATGAGGTTGTCTGTGATTGGATGGGATGACAGCGACAACCAACTCTGGTAGCAGGGAGGTGATTTGTACTAGCTGGGAGGATGATTAGTCATAACTACAGCGATAGTTTGTCATAGGCATGCCAACATCCATGTCGCCGTGTGGCACCTCTGTCACCGGTATCCTTCAATCTCCACCACCGGTGGCCTTCAATCCCTATGCGTGGCCTTCAATCTCCACCACCGGTGGCCTTCAATCCCTATGCGTGGCCTTGAATCCCCACCACCGGTGGCCTTAAATCCCTATGCGTGGCCTTCAATCCCTATGCGTGGCCTTGAATCCCCACCACCGGTGGCCTTCAATCCCTATGCGTGGCCTTGAATCTCCACCACCGGTGGCCTTCAATCCCTATGCGTGGCCTTCAATCCCTATGCGTGGCCTTCAATCTCCACCACCGGTGGCCTTAAATCCCTATGCGTGGCCTTCAATCCCTATGCGTGGCCTTGAATCCCCACCACCGGTGGCCTTCAATCCCTATGCGTGGCCTTAAATCCCTATGCGTGGCGCGTGTCCTGTCCTCCCCACCACCACCACCTCGCCCCAGGAGCACGCGCAGCGCCTGCTGGACGCCCTGCAGGGTGATGCCCGGCGAGACCTGTACAAGAATGTGCTGGCGTCCATCTGCAAGTGAGCGCGGCGTGAACCTATCGTCTATTCCTGCCTAGTAATATATGTATTTCTGCCTAGTAATATATCTATTCCTGCCTAGTAATATATGTATTCCTGCCTAGTAATAGATCTATTCCTGCCTAGTAATAGACCTATTCCTGCCTAGTAAATATCTATTCCTGGTTATGGAGAGCGCATGCCTAGTAATGTATCTATTCCTGGTTAGGGAGAGTGCATGCCGCAGGTCTATTGGGTTGGCTTCGGATGGTTTCCCCAGCAGCATAATGGCTTTTGTTATTGCTTGCCTTTTCTATTTGGAGCATTACTCACATTGTCGTCATTACTCACAGTTCCTCTGGGGGGGGGAGCGTAACCCCCACCCCATGGGGGGTGGGTGGCACGGCCTCTGGGGTATGGATACTTCCCCCTTGATGCAATGCAGTGGCAGCTGTGCTAGTTTCTTCACAAGTCTGCGTGAAATGAATGCGAACGTGAAATCGGCTACCTGTATCTGCTGCCATAGACATTGCGTTGTAAAATTTACTACTATGAATTGTATCCAATAAATCTTGTTGTGGCTGGCAAGTGCTTCAAAGATTTTGTTATGAAAAGGGGGTTGGGATTGTGACAATATGGGCTCAGGTCAGACCAGGTCAACGCCGGCCCGTTCCACAGGCTGTGTGTGCTGTCCTTTCTCTTGACTTAATTGGGACAGCTTTGTTCTACCTATGTTCAAGCTAGTTGTCGTGAAGCAATAGCTTTTATATATTTAACCGATAGCTTCATAGGAAGTGAAAGCTTTTATGGTGATTGGTGGCTTTGCAGGGTAATCATCTCGCCAGATGGCCGGACTCCCAACATAGGGCCATCAGCCGCCGCCACCTGTCCTCCCTTCCCCCACCCCCCCCCCTCCCTCCCTTGAGCAGGCGCAAGGAGCGTCTGACGGATCCTGCCACCCGTCACACCGCGTTTGAACTGGCGGCGGCGCTGCATGACGGCCTGGACTGCATGTCCAGCGGTGACGAGCGGCGGCAGATAACGGGCCTCATTGCGGGGCTGCTGCCGCTGGTGAGGGCAGGGGGGGGGGGGGGGTAGAATGCTTGGTGCCAGTGGCTAGCAGATCGGTGTACGGGCATGCATGTGTATGTGTTTGTGTGTTTTATGTGCATGTGTCTGCGTTTGTGCATGAGTGTGTGTGTCTGTACGTGCATGTGTGTCTGTGTTTTTGGTGTGTGTGTGTGTGTACACGTGCGTGCCGCTGATGGGTGGGGGGAGTGCTGCCGCGGTTGGTGGGGACGGGCGTGCAGCTGCCGGTTCGCACCTGGGGAAGATGGGGGGTTGCTGGTGAGTGTCCAGAGTGTGTGTGTGTGTGTGTGTGTGTTTCTCCGGTTAGATGCCGGGGTGGACTAGTGTGGGGTGCCAAGCATGGCGTTGGGCACGTCATGTTTTGGTTTACAACCACGGCCACTCTGCCCCCCACGGGCCCGCTTGTTAGCATTAGGGACTTGTGGGTCTGTAGCTTGTTAGCATTAGGGGCTTGTGTGCGTGTACAGGACTGTTTATATATGACTTTATGATCACGTGTTATGAGTGTCATGATCGCGTGGCGGTAGTATGGAGTCAAAGATTGACGGTGTTATGGAGTTAGAGATGGATGGTTGTTATGGAGTTAGGATTGACGGTGCTATGGAGTTAGAGATTGGCGGTGTTATGGAGTTAGAAATGGTCCTAGGTGCAGGCGTAGAGACCGCGTTCTTTGTGGTCCTATGGCATGTGCGATCTGTGATCGGATGGATTGCACCCTGCCCTGCTCCTTGTGGAGCTCCCTGCCTCGTCGCAGCTCCAAACACGCACCTTTATATAAACCAACTTGCTAACCTTATCTCATGTCAACCATGCCTCTGCCATGTGCCACGTGGCATCCTCCCTCACCAAGCGCTCGCGTGGTATGTCGATGTGTGGGCGCATCTCCCTGGGCTGCCCCATTCCCATTTCTGCGGCAGTTTGAGTTTGGGCGAGACTTTGAGCACAAGTTCGAGTTCCTGGCGGAGTGCCGGCACGCATTTCCAAACTTGGACCCCATCATGGTAAATGCTTGCTGCTTGCACACATCATGCATGGTTTTGCTTTTATTGCCTACAAGCCCTCGTGTTTATGCTTTAATTCCCTACACAACATGGTGTTCATGCTTCTGCTGCCTGCACGTGCTAACGTTCTTTGCCCTCCCTCCTACCTCCCTTGGCCCCACATATCCCGCGTCCCTCCCATCCCCCACCCCACCCCCTCCCTCCCTTCACCTTCCGCATCCCCACCGCATCCCTTGCTCTCTTGTCTGCTCATTCCTCCTTCCTCGATGCTTCATATCTCGTTATTCGCGCACTTCGGTAGATTCCATGTTCCCATCGCTTGCCTCGCCTCGCCTCGCCTTGCCTCGCCCTGCCTTGCCTTGCCTTGCCTCGCCTTGCCTTGCCTTGCCTTGCCTTGCCTTGCCTTGCCTTGCCTTGCCTTGCCTTGCCTTGCCTTGCCTTGCCTTGCCTTGCCTTGCCTTGCCTTGCCTTGCCTTGCCTTGCCTTGCCTTGCCTTGCCTTGCCTTGCCTTGCCTTGCCTTGCCTTGCCTTGCCTTGCCTTGCCTTGCCTTGCCTTGCCTTGCCTTGCCTTGCCTTGCCTTGCCTTGCCTTGCCTTGCCTTGCCTTGCCTTGCCTTGCCTTGCCTTGCCTTGCCTTGCCTTGCCTTGCCTTGCCTTGCCTTGCCTTGCCTTGCCTTGCCTTGCCTTGCCTTGCCTTGCCTTGCCTTGCCTTGCCTTGCCTTGCCTTGCCTTGCCTTGCCTTGCCTTGCCTTGCCTTGCCTTGCCTTGCCTTGCCTTGCCTTGCCTTGCCTTGCCTTGCCTTGCCTTGCCTTGCCTTGCCTTGCCTTGCCTTGCCTTGCCTTGCCTTGCCTTGCCTTGCCTTGCCTTGCCTTGCCTTGCCTTGCCTTGCCTTGCCTTGCCTTGCCTTGCCTTGCCTTGCCTTGCCTTGCCTTGCCTTGCCTTGCCTTGCCTTGCCTTGCCTTGCCTTGCCTTGCCTTGCCTTGCCTTGCCTTGCCTTGCCTTGCCTTGCCTTGCCTTGCCTTGCCTTGCCTTGCCTTGCCTTGCCTTGCCTTGCCTTGCCTTGCCTTGCCTTGCCTTGCCTTGCCTTGCCTTGCCTTGCCTTGCCTTGCCTTGCCTTGCCTTGCCTTGCCTTGCCTTGCCTTGCCTTGCCTTGCCTTGCCTTGCCTTGCCTTGCCTTGCCTTGCCTTGCCTTGCCTTGCCTTGCCTTGCCTTGCCTTGCCTTGCCTTGCCTTGCCTTGCCTTGCCTTGCCTTGCCTTGCCTTGCCTTGCCTTGCCTTGCCTTGCCTTGCCTTGCCTTGCCTTGCCTTGCCTTGCCTTGCCTTGCCTTGCCTTGCCTTGCCTTGCCTTGCCTTGCCTTGCCTTGCCTTGCCTTGCCTTGCCTTGCCTTGCCTTGCCTTGCCTTGCCTTGCCTTGCCTTGCCTTGCCTTGCCTTGCCTTGCCTTGCCTTGCCTTGCCTTGCCTTGCCTTGCCTTGCCTTGCCTTGCCTTGCCTTGCCTTGCCTTGCCTTGCCTTGCCTTGCCTTGCCTTGCCTTGCCTTGCCTTGCCTTGCCTTGCCTTGCCTTGCCTTGCCTTGCCTTGCCTTGCCTTGCCTTGCCTTGCCTTGCCTTGCCTTGCCTTGCCTTGCCTTGCCTTGCCTTGCCTTGCCTTGCCTTGCCTTGCCTTGCCTTGCCTTGCCTTGCCTTGCCTTGCCTTGCCTTGCCTTGCCTTGCCTTGCCTTGCCTTGCCTTGCCTTGCCTTGCCTTGCCTTGCCTTGCCTTGCCTTGCCTTGCCTTGCCTTGCCTTGCCTTGCCTTGCCTTGCCTTGCCTTGCCTTGCCTTGCCTTGCCTTGCCTTGCCTTGCCTTGCCTTGCCTTGCCTTGCCTTGCCTTGCCTTGCCTTGCCTTGCCTTGCCTTGCCTTGCCTTGCCTTGCCTTGCCTTGCCTTGCCTTGCCTTGCCTTGCCTTGCCTTGCCTTGCCTTGCCTTGCCTTGCCTTGCCTTGCCTTGCCTTGCCTTGCCTTGCCTTGCCTTGCCTTGCCTTGCCTTGCCTTGCCTTGCCTTGCCTTGCCTTGCCTTGCCTTGCCTTGCCTTGCCTTGCCTTGCCTTGCCTTGCCTTGCCTTGCCTTGCCTTGCCTTGCCTTGCCTTGCCTTGCCTTGCCTTGCCTTGCCTTGCCTTGCCTTGCCTTGCCTTGCCTTGCCTTGCCTTGCCTTGCCTTGCCTTGCCTTGCCTTGCCTTGCCTTGCCTTGCCTTGCCTTGCCTTGCCTTGCCTTGCCTTGCCTTGCCTTGCCTTGCCTTGCCTTGCCTTGCCTTGCCTTGCCTTGCCTTGCCTTGCCTTGCCTTGCCTTGCCTTGCCTTGCCTTGCCTTGCCTTGCCTTGCCTTGCCTTGCCTTGCCTTGCCTTGCCTTGCCTTGCCTTGCCTTGCCTTGCCTTGCCTTGCCTTGCCTTGCCTTGCCTTGCCTTGCCTTGCCTTGCCTTGCCTTGCCTTGCCTTGCCTTGCCTTGCCTTGCCTTGCCTTGCCTTGCCTTGCCTTGCCTTGCCTTGCCTTGCCTTGCCTTGCCTTGCCTTGCCTTGCCTTGCCTTGCCTTGCCTTGCCTTGCCTTGCCTTGCCTTGCCTTGCCTTGCCTTGCCTTGCCTTGCCTTGCCTTGCCTTGCCTTGCCTTGCCTTGCCTTGCCTTGCCTTGCCTTGCCTTGCCTTGCCTTGCCTTGCCTTGCCTTGCCTTGCCTTGCCTTGCCTTGCCTTGCCTTGCCTTGCCTTGCCTTGCCTTGCCTTGCCTTGCCTTGCCTTGCCTTGCCTTGCCTTGCCTTGCCTTGCCTTGCCTTGCCTTGCCTTGCCTTGCCTTGCCTTGCCTTGCCTTGCCTTGCCTTGCCTTGCCTTGCCTTGCCTTGCCTTGCCTTGCCTTGCCTTGCCTTGCCTTGCCTTGCCTTGCCTTGCCTTGCCTTGCCTTGCCTTGCCTTGCCTTGCCTTGCCTTGCCTTGCCTTGCCTTGCCTTGCCTTGCCTTGCCTTGCCTTGCCTTGCCTTGCCTTGCCTTGCCTTGCCTTGCCTTGCCTTGCCTTGCCTTGCCTTGCCTTGCCTTGCCTTGCCTTGCCTTGCCTTGCCTTGCCTTGCCTTGCCTTGCCTTGCCTTGCCTTGCCTTGCCTTGCCTTGCCTTGCCTTGCCTTGCCTTGCCTTGCCTTGCCTTGCCTTGCCTTGCCTTGCCTTGCCTTGCCTTGCCTTGCCTTGCCTTGCCTTGCCTTGCCTTGCCTTGCCTTGCCTTGCCTTGCCTTGCCTTGCCTTGCCTTGCCTTGCCTTGCCTTGCCTTGCCTTGCCTTGCCTTGCCTTGCCTTGCCTTGCCTTGCCTTGCCTTGCCTTGCCTTGCCTTGCCTTGCCTTGCCTTGCCTTGCCTTGCCTTGCCTTGCCTTGCCTTGCCTTGCCTTGCCTTGCCTTGCCTTGCCTTGCCTTGCCTTGCCTTGCCTTGCCTTGCCTTGCCTTGCCTTGCCTTGCCTTGCCTTGCCTTGCCTTGCCTTGCCTTGCCTTGCCTTGCCTTGCCTTGCCTTGCCTTGCCTTGCCTTGCCTTGCCTTGCCTTGCCTTGCCTTGCCTTGCCTTGCCTTGCCTTGCCTTGCCTTGCCTTGCCTTGCCTTGCCTTGCCTTGCCTTGCCTTGCCTTGCCTTGCCTTGCCTTGCCTTGCCTTGCCTTGCCTTGCCTTGCCTTGCCTTGCCTTGCCTTGCCTTGCCTTGCCTTGCCTTGCCTTGCCTTGCCTTGCCTTGCCTTGCCTTGCCTTGCCTTGCCTTGCCTTGCCTTGCCTTGCCTTGCCTTGCCTTGCCTTGCCTTGCCTTGCCTTGCCTTGCCTTGCCTTGCCTTGCCTTGCCTTGCCTTGCCTTGCCTTGCCTTGCCTTGCCTTGCCTTGCCTTGCCTTGCCTTGCCTTGCCTTGCCTTGCCTTGCCTTGCCTTGCCTTGCTTGCCTTGCCTTGCCTTGCCTTGCCTTGCCTTGCCTTGCCTTGCCTTGCCTTGCCTTGCCTTGCCTTGCCTTGCCTTGCCTTGCCTTGCCTTGCCTTGCCTTGCCTTGCCTTGCCTTGCCTTGCCTTGCCTTGCCTTGCCTTGCCTTGCCTTGCCTTGCCTTGCCTTGCCTTGCCTTGCCTTGCCTTGCCTTGCCTTGCCTTGCCTTGCCTTGCCTTGCCTTGCCTTGCCTTGCCTTGCCTTGCCTTGCCTTGCCTTGCCTTGCCTTGCCTTGCCTTGCCTTGCCTTGCCTTGCCTTGCCTTGCCTTGCCTTGCCTTGCCTTGCCTTGCCTTGCCTTGCCTTGCCTTGCCTTGCCTTGCCTTGCCTTGCTAAGCCTGGTATTCCGTACCTGCCCCGCATCACCCAGCCCGCTGGCTTGGCCATGGCAATCCGTGCTTATTCCACCACATGTCACGCACGCATGCCCCGCACAAGAGGGCACAACCGACCCCATGGCATGCTTTGGGAGCAAAGTGATTTTCGGCAGTACTCAAAAGATTCTTTTTTTCAGGGATGCGCTGGCAGGTGCGACACTTGTCCAGAATGGAACCACCCTTTGTTGCCGCCCGTTGGATCATGAGCGGGCAGCATTAGGATGTGTGCAGGTTGCATGGGAAACCAGAAGGTGGTATGGAACGCCTGCTTGGCAATTATCTTAGACAAGAACCCAACTATAGACCTAGACCTGCGGTGAATGCTAAATGCTACTACTGCTGTCACTGCTACTACCACCACCACTGTACTACCACCATGCATCCATTCGCGCCTTACAGTTGGGTTTCGCCGGAGAATCTGGGTTGACCCAACCTAAGGCGTGAATGACTATACTATACCATGACAATACTATACTATACTATACTATACTATACTATACTATACTATACTATACTATACTATACTATACTATACTATACTATACTATACTATACTATACTATACTATACTATACTATACTATACTATACTATACTATACTATACTATACTATACTATACTATACTATACTATACTATACTATACTATACTATACTATACTATACTATACTATACTATACTATACTAGTATCCATGTCAGCACCCCACCCGAGGTATTTATGCATGCAAGCACCCTACCACATGTATTTATTCATGCCAGCACCCCACCCTAGGTATTTATGCATGCCAACACCCCACCCGAGGTATTTATGCATGCCAGCACCCGCCACATGTATTTATGCATGCCAGCACCCCCCACAGGTACTTATTCATACTAGCCACCCTAGGTTTTTATGCATGCCAGCACCCCACCCGAGGTATTTATGCATGCCAGCACCCCACCCGAGGTATTTATGCATGCCAGCACCCCCCACATGTATTTATGCATGCCAGCACCCCCCACAAGTATTTATTCATGCCAGCACCCCCCACATGTATTTATGCATGCCAGCACCCCACCCTAGGTATTTATGCATGCCAGCACCCCACCCTAGGTATTTATGCATGCGAGCACCCCACCCTTTATGAATGCATCGGCTGTGTGTCTGACTTTTTTTCTCTATGCGATCTGCCTGTCTTCTTTCTTTTTTTTTGTTTTCGTATCTTCTCCGGTACAACGCTTCACGGTGCACCGGTGCAACGCTATCAGGGTGTGATCCTTCATTTCCGCCGCTTCCGCCGCCCCCGGCCGGTACCCCCCATAATTACCAAGAAAAACAAAGAAAACATAAAAAAAAGGTACGACGCGTGGTGTGTTGCGTGCCTGTTTTCTATCCATGCCAGCACCCCATCCGCGGTATTTATGCATGCCAGCACCCCACCCGAGGTATGCATAAATACCTCGGGTGGGGTGCTGGCATGCATAAATACCTAGGGTGGGGTGCTGGCATGGATAGAAAACAGGCACGCAACACACCACGCGTCGTACCTTGTTTTATGTTTTCTTTGTTTTTCTTGGTAATCACGGGGGCAGCGGAAGCGGCGCAAAGGAATGATCACACCCTGATAGCGTTGCACCGGTGCACCGTGAAGCGTTGTACCGGAGAAGATACGAAAAAAAAAAAAAAAAAGAAAGAAAGAAAGAAGACAGGCAGACCGCATAAAGAAAAAAAGTAAGACACACAGCCGATGCATTCATAAAGGGTGGGGTGCTGGCATGCATAAATACCTAGGATGGGGTGCTGGCATGCATAAATACCTAGGGTGGGGTGCTGGCATGCATAAATACCTCGGGTGGGGTGCTGGCATGCATAAATACTTGTGTGGGGTGCTGGCATGCATAAATACCTGTGGGGGGTGCTGGCATGCATAAATACCTCGGGTGGGGTGCTGGCATGCATAAATACCTCGGGTGGGGTGCTGGCATGCATAAATACATGTGGGGGGTGCTGGCATGCATAAATACCTCGGGTGGGGTGCTGGCATGCATAAATATCTGGGTGGGGTGCTGGCATGCATAAATACCTGTGGGGGGTGCTGGCATGCATAAATACCTGTGGGGGGTGCTGGCATGCATAAATACGTGTGTGGGGTGGTGGCATGCATAAATACCTAGGGTGGGGTGCTGGCATGCATAAATACCTCGGGTGGGGTGCTGGCATGCATAAATACCTCGGGTGGGGTGCTGGCATGCATAAATACCTGTGGGGGGTGCTGGCATGCATAAATACCTCGGGTGGGGTGCTGGCATGCATAAATACCTAGGTGGGGTGCTGGCATGCATAAATACCTCGGGTGGGGTGCTGGCATGCATAAATACCTCGGGTGGGGTGCTGGCATGCATAAATACCTCGGGTGGGGTGCTGGCATGGATAAATACCTCGGGTGGGGTGCTCGCATGAATAAATACCTAGGGTGGGGTGCTGGCATGCATAAATACATGTGGCGGGTGCTGGCATGCATAAATACCTCGGGTGGGGTGTTGGCATGCATAAATACCTGTGGGGGGTGCTGGCATGCATAAATACCTGTGGGGGGTGCTGGCATGCATAAATACCTGTGGGGGGTGCTGGCATGCATACTATACTATACTATACTATACTATACTATACTATACTATACTATACTATACTATACTATACTATACTATACTATACTATACTATACTATACTATACTATACTATACTATACTATACTATACTATACTATACTATACTATACTATACTATACTATACTATACTATACTATACTATACTATACTATACTATATACTATACTATACTATACTATACTATACTATACTATACTATACTATACTATACTATACTATACTATACTATACTATACTATACTATACTATACTATACTATACTATACTATACTATACTATACTATACTGTACTATACTATACTATACTATACTATACTATACTATACTATACTATTCTATACTATACTATACTATACTATACCATGACTACCACTTCTGCTACTACTATCTAAGTGGTATGAATACTTGTAATCCCGCTATTTCTACAGCATTATCGCTAATACTGCTGCCTTTGGCCGCTCCCGCTAATGATGCCTACTAACTCTGCCGATATCATCTCATGCCAACACTGGTTGGTTGCTGCACGAGGGCAAATGACTCGCCGGGGTGCCAGTTGCCACATGACCGCTGCCGCATCTGCTGGTGCGGCTGCGGCCGCACCTGCTTTTATGCTGTTACCAGTGTACCAAATACCTGCTGCAGCGCGGCTGCTTCTTATCTTGTACTAGTGAAGCGGATACCTGCTGCAGTGCGGCTGCCCTCAGAGCTACCAGCATCATGAAAATTAACTTTGTGAATTCGGTCTTGACATTGTCGGTGGGCGGTGGGCGGGCGCCGCAGGAGGTGCTGGTCTGTATGGTGTGTACGCTGGCTGCCGACACACTGCACGCCATCGGCGGCACCCACACAAAGCGCACGCTGGCGTTTGTCAAGGCCTGCGCCGCCTACTGCCATGTCTGCGTCCCCTCGATCGCCTCCGCCCTCACGCGCATACGGCTATACACGGCGGCTGCCGAGGTGAGGGCACAAGTGGGTGGGGTGAGGGCACAAGCGGGTTGCCGCAAAGCGTGGGTGAGGGCCAGTGCATCGAGCACCCACACCAAGTGTCAATGCCAATCGACAACTTTAGTACTGAAGCATGGTCGTGCATGTACCATGCATGGCAGGGATGCGTAAAGAGCTCAACATCCGGTGCGGCCACGGCGGTGACCCGGGTGAGAAGGGGAACCAGCTAATTGATTCATTACTTAATCAACCATCAGGAAGGGAACCAGCTAATTGATTCATTACTTAATCAACCATCAGGAAGGGAACCAGCTAATTGATTCATTACTTAATCAACCATCAGGAAGGGAACCGGCTGATTGATTCATTACTTAATCAACCATCAGGAAGGGAACCAGCTAATTGATTCATTACTTAATCAACCATCAGGAAGGGAACCAGCTAATTGATTCATTACTTAATCAACCATCAGGAAGGGAACCAGCTAATGGATTCATTACTTAATCAACCATCAGGAAGGGAACCAGCTAATTGATTCATTACTTAATCAACCATCAGGAAGGGAACCAGCTAATTGATTCATTACTTAATCAACCATCAGGAAGGGAACCAGCTAATGGATTCATTACTTAATCAACCATCAGGAAGGGAACCAGCTAATGGATTCATTACTTAATCAACCATCAGGAAGGGAACCAGCTAATTGATTCATTACTTAATCAACCATCAGGAAGGGAACCCAAGGCCAGCTAGGTTGCACGCCTCCCTTTCATCTCCGCTGGTATCTGCATATCGTGTTCTTTGGGCGGGGTGAGGAATCTCTGCCTGTTCATTTTTTAGCGAGCCCCCTAATGTCCGCTGGGATGAGGATGATGTGATGGATCCTTGCAGCCATTGCGCCGAGCCACCAACACTCTTGTCACTCAGCTGTTTTTCTGCTTGTAATGTCAAATGTTGTTAAGTAGGTCTGAGCATGGCAGCTTCACCCCTGCACCCCCGCCCCCGCCCCCACCCCCCAGTTTGCCCCCCTGGAAGCCATGCAACGAAGCATTGCAGCATACCTACAAGCAAGGGTGTATGGGCATTTCTTTGCCATCACCAAATATATCGCTGGAAATCGGCTGCTTATCTCGACAGGCAACTTGCCATTGCCAACACATTGTGTATTTTTATCACTTAGTACCAGCAAAAGAAACAACCTGCTTCCCTAGAATGGAAGCCCACCTTTTATAGCAACCACCTGTCCAGCCAACCCCTACCTGGGTGGCTGGGGTACAGGTGCCAGCACAAAAAATATTTTTTCTGAAAATTATTTTTTTCTTTTTGTGCTATACGGCGTTGCATTCTCCGCTCAGCAGGTTAGTCATAGATAAAATGAGCATAGCTCACCAATTATCACTATACTACAATGGTACTACTATTAACCACTTATCAAGGAGACAACTAGCGCAGGCCAGAAATCGGGAGAATCCGGACCATGGTAGCTTGAGCCTGCCGTTATCTTGTCCGCGTGTTCGAGTCGTTCAGGATGATGAAGATGAATGGTGATGGAAATGTATAGCCGTGTGCATTGAAATTATGGCTGGCTTACGTGTAGAGCGACTAGATGACCTGGACGGTGGGGCCGGAAACAGCATGCTTGATCAGGGCGTGTGTTTCGAGCCTAACTGGCCGGGAGTGTCTAGTGGTGAGCACCATTGCTGCGATCGCTCGCCCACCATTTACGAGGAAATACCCGCAAATGGAAAAACACTTATCACTATCTTAACCATTTATCTTAACCACTTATCACTATACTAGCATGGTACTACTATTAACCACTTATCACTATACTATCATGGTACTACTATTAACCACTTATCACTATACTATCATGGTACTACTATGATGTTAACCATCTGGTGTCGCTACACCAGCATGGCACCCCACATCCCACCACCCGCATGGCACAACTATGATTAATTAATTAATTAATTAATTAATTAATTAATCAATTAATTAATCAATCAATGAGGAACATAACTCCGTTGGGAGTACATGGAGCACATATCCCTGAGAAGGGGCATATGGCTTTTAATACACTCTTGGCTACTTCCTGCAAGGGTAGGGTGTAAACTACACAAGCTCTGGGTGCGCAAAGGCACCTGCACCACCATGTTTCATCAGAGCTCAAGGGGGCCTGGCATGGGGTGGAAGACCACTATGATGGTTACCATCTGGTCTCACCATCACTCTGTCGTGTCATTATCACTATCTGGGGTCGCTATCATCGTGCAGCACACGGGTGCCCTTGGCCAGATCATTGTTCTGCTGGTTCTTATCATGGTCATCACCACTGTGCATGGCTGTCATCATTATTATTTATAAATCACTATCGTCACCATTTGTCACTCTACAAATCGCTGCTATAGATAAATCCTTGTCACAATTTCCCACCGATGGGCAGCTTTCTCCACCTCCTGTGGTGTGACGTCCCTGTCTTCTCCCTGGCACTTCTCCTTGGCAACGCGCCGCACCCACGCGGCAGGTGTCCCTGCTCAACGGGCTGGTTCCCCAAGCCGAGGCGCTCGTCCAGGCGGCCATCGCATGCCTGCAGGAGGCGACCGGCGCGGAAAGTAGGTCCTAGCAGACACGCCTTGGAAAATAGCCCGCACCTGCCCATGCCTACTGGCAAACCTGCCTGGCAGGTGACTGAAATAGATCCTGTTATTTGTGTGATCGGCATTTCTGTACCTGAGTAGTGGTTGCACAGATTTGGGGGGTGCCTCGTGGCAGTGGGGATTTGAATGCTCTCTATGTCTGGTTCGTCGTCCTCATCGCTCATTGCTCTTGAGCTCTATCGCGGAGCTTCCTAAGCAACCGACCTGGTGCTGTTTGCGTTTGACCCATGTAAAGGCGGCGAGTGTCCCGACCGTTGGAGCGTGGCGGCAGCTAGTGTCCCGAGCGTCGGCCGGGCGGGATGTTTGTGGCTGCTGCCATGTGTGTCCCTGTTCATGCATCATATATCATACAACCAAAATCAAACCAGGCCTTTGGCGGCATCCCCAGTCCCAGGCCAGGGCTGCGGCAGGGCGGGGGCCGGGGGCCTGGTTGCTCCATCCCCAACACCCCTCATTCTCGCTCCTGTTCCTTCACCTGCTCATATCCTCTAGCTCAAACTTGGTCAAACGTGCTCAAACTTGCTCAAACTTGCTCAAACTTGGTCAAACTTGCTCAAACTTGCTCAAACTTGCTCAAACTTGCTCAAACTTGCTCAAACTCACGCAAACTTGCTCAAACTTGCTCATGCGTTCGTGCTCATGCGTTCTTGCTCATGGGTCCTTGCTCATGCCCTCTTGTTAATGCGTTCTCGCTCAAGCGTGCTCTTGTCGCGTCCAACAGGACGCGTCCAGCATGACATCCCTTTTGTTCTTCGCCCCTGATGCCCGTTGCTGACTACATGGGGGCTATCTTGCGGTCATTCCAAGAGCCCAACAATGCCCGCTACGTGCTGCTCCCCTCTCTCTCGTCGTGGTTGAGGTCGCAGCCGCTTACGTCCCTCGCCCTCACCGAATGCCTCGTGTTCCTTCCCCTCCCCCCCTGCCCTCCCCCCTCCCCCCCCTGCCTTGCTCGGGTGCCGGCAGCCGATCCCTGGAAAGCCGCCACCGCCGCCGAGCTGGAGGTGGCCAGCGCAGAAGAGGAGCTGCTCAGCTTGCTGGCCAAGCTGGCGGGGCTCTTTCTGGTGCTGCCTGGTATGGTTTCCCTTCTGTGGGTGAATGTGCTTAGTAGATACTGTGTGCTTCACCATATTCTGCAGGGCACGATGAAAGTGGCCCCTGTTCCCATGGCGTTGCCTGCCATTTCTGTTGCGGGCCATTTCTGTTGCGGGCCATTTCTGTTGCGGGCCATTTTTTTTGCTGGCCATTCGCTGGCGGTCAATTTTGCTGGCCTTTTTGTGTTCTTAGGTTATGCTGATACTGAACGCACGCTTCATACCTGTCCCCCTCATGCCTGCGCAGGTCACCCAGAAAACGGCCCCTTTGTGCTTCTGCGGTCGCTGGTTTCTGCCATCTGCCACCACCCGTGGTACGCTGCCAGACACATGCACAGGAGCACGTCGCAACCTTGTAGGGTGGCCTACAGGCCGCACCTGATCGGGCGGGCCACACGCGCAGCCGGCGCTCTATTAGGTCGTCTCTTGTTCACCATCTGCAGCTGGCAGGCCTGTGGGCACTAGGTGTGGTAGATGTGGCCTGTTATGTGGCGGATGGTAGATGTGGGGCTGCATCTCAACTACAGTAGATTGAACAGTGTAGTTGATCAGTGTATAACGTACACCATCCACCTCACTCCATAGTTTGGACTGAGGGCGCTATGTGACTAGGCGCAAGTGAATTGAAAAGACCCAGCAGCTTATTGAGAGTAATGCAGCGACCGTGGTCCCCACACCTGGGTATCGTATTCGGCACCTCCCTCAGCCACGCTCGCTTGTGGGCTCCTACCCCATTCCACATCCACCCCCTGGCCTTCCCATTGCCTCCCTACTAAAACCACTCATATCCGCCTTACTAATCCCACTCGGATTACTATATCAGTATGCCCCCCCTTTTGCTTGCATCCGTATGTCCCCCCTTTGGCTTGCATCCGTATGTCCCCCTTTTGCTTGCATCCGTATGCCCCCCCTTTGGCTTGCATCCGTATGCCCCCCGTTTTGCTTGCATCCGTATGCCCCCCTTTTGCTTGCATCCGTATGTCCCCCCTTTGGCTCGATATCTCCCTCACGAGTCCGTCCCTTGGCCTCCTGTTATGCTTTGATCTGTTATGCACTATGATGCCCTATTATTGCAATACTATCATTTTGCTGGACTCCTCCCTCACGGGTCCGTGCCTCGCTGGCGTGCCCTCGCTGGCGTTCTTGGAACTACCTTCCTCCCCCACTCAAGCAAGAAGCCAGGGCAGCGCTTTTCCTTTTCTTTGGGTAATCATTTTAGGGTTGGGTCGGTTACCGGTTTCAGCCCATCGGTACCGGAACCGGTACTTGCCCTCGGCTACCGGTACCAGTATCGGTTTACCGGGAGAGGCAATCGGTACCGGTATCATTTACCGTCGGTTACCGGTGGCAGTACCCAATGGCAAAAACTGAAGGCTAAGTCCAGTGCTAGTAGTACTCGTTACCATCGGTTACCGGTACCGATTACCATCGGTTACCGGTTACCAGTTACCGGTACCATATTGCTGTCTGAAAGACCATGGAAAGACTGACAAAATCCTTGCCAGGCTCAGGCCGGGCTGGTTGTTGGCACTTGGCGCAGCGCCAAAGTAACGGTAACCGAGAGGTAACCGAGTACCTCGGTTACCTTGGTTAGCCTTTGGTACCGTTACCGGACACCAGGGAGGCCGTCCGTTACCGGTATCGGTACTACCGGTAACCGGTTCCGGTAACCGACCCCTCGGTTACTCCCCAGTGACCGACCCAACCCTAATCAACCCTAATCGATATACATCCGATGCTGTATGCTATATCCGCTTGCTCCCCGTTTTGCCTGCCCTTTTGTCCCACAGGCGGTCCCCGGAGCGCCATCTGTCCGCGCTGACGTCGCTGCTGCTCCTTCACGCGGGGCTGGCGCAGGGCACGCTCGCGTGCCACGTGGCGGGCCTGGAGAGTAACGACCGGCTGTTCTGCGGCAACGCCTCCTACACCAGCGAGCTGGCGCTGTCGGCGCGGTCGCTAGTAGAGAAGATCGTGCAGGCGATCGATGCGGGGGCTAAGGTGCGCTGGGAGCGTGCCGTTGGGCAGCACATACCTGTTCTGGCGCTTATGCTTGTGCGCATAATTGTGGCCAGAGTGCCTTTCACTCAGGGACCTCGCCGCGAATGTTGAAGGTTATCATGTAAACTCGAATCAGCACAAGAGCAAAGATGCGCCTGTGCCCATCCTCGTCCCCCTCTAGTAGCGCCCCCCTAGTCGTGGCATAGGAGGCCTGGGTGCCTTCACTAGTGTATGCCTGTTGTAAAGATGAAGGGTGCCCGCATTCCAAGCATTAACGCGGGGGGGGAGATGCGCTGTATATGGTATGTAGGACGATTTTTCATGTATTACCGTGACCATATAACTTGAGCGCAGAAGACTGGCCCCTGGAGAAGAGTGACGTGGGGGCCAAGGGCCAAGGTGTGCTTGTGACAACACCTGTACTGTTGTAGAAGCGTACGACCTTCGACCTTCGTGCGTACCCTAGTGCACGCACACATGAAGGTGATCGACGCAGGGGACGAGGCGCTCTGGGGGCGTAGGCAGATGCATCTTTAGTCTAGTTGTGCCACAAGGGCGGGAACCGACACCCTTCTGGCTCACGAAGCCCTAGTAAAGACCATCTGTGGGATGATGAACCACAAGGGTAGGAACCGACCCACAGTGCAAAAGGTAGCGGTTGCGTATGGTAGGATAAAGCAGCCGCTCCAAAAATGTTTTGCTCGAGGCCCTGTCCATGCAGACATCAAGGTGTGCTGTATGCAATATTTGGTATCAAAGTCTTTACTGCTAGAATGGTAGAACAGAGCAGCCACTTGAAATGATCGGAATGGGTGCAAGGTGCGTGAGTCTTTAAGGCACCCCCACACACACAAACCTGGCACCCACACACCCACACATGCACACACCACATCACTGCAAGGCGCAATGACGTCCTGGTTTCTTGCTTTTCTGAAATGGCATTTATTGGTGAATGAGTAAGTAATTGATCACATGCCAGTCTGGTAGAGAGGATGAATCTGCTCACTCCCATGCGATGGGAGTGGGATGGGATGCGGGGACTGGGAATACCTGCACCTGCACATGCTTCCTGCCCGCCTGCCTCTCTGCCCCTTTCTCTGCCCCCTCTCAGCCTCCTCTCTTCCCCCTCTCTGGCCCCTCTCTGGCCCCTCTCTGCCCCCTCTCTGCCCCCTCTCTGCCCCCTCTCTGCCCCCTCTCTGCGCGCTTCTTGGCCAACCTCTCTGCCAAACCTGCAGGGACCCGGCATTGCCCAGAAAGCGCTGGACATGGCCAACACGCTCCTGATCGCGTACGAGGTGCGTCACAAGGCTGATTCATGCAGTATCGGTTGCCATTGGTGGCGGTGGTGGTGGGTTATAGTGGCCAGCAGTACTAGGCAGGCTGCGCGAGGGAGTACCCTTCTAAGAGGGCCAGATTGCAACATGCTACAGGCTGGTTAGGGTCACTATAGCCTAATTAGCCTGTAGCAGGTTCTCTGCTGATCCACCACACCTTTGTTGTTGTGTTGTTATCATTTAATAGTTGTGTTGCGAGCATGGATTGCTTGTTTTTCTTCTGGTTGCATACGACTTACGAGGTGCAAATTCTAAATTATTAGTTAAGAAAATTAAAAGTAGTAGTCCATGTAAATACTGTATTTATGTTCTGTATTTTTGTGTGGTCTTGCTTGTCTCTGGCCTAGAATGATTCCTAGAAAGATTGGTAAACCTTCCATGAACTATACACAGCAGTTGCTGGCCGGCCTAGTGGTCCCAGCCCAGTTTGAACACCGTATTTCCTCCCTCTCTCTTGACTGGACTGCAATGCAGAACAAGAAGAGGTGGCAGACCATTGTCCAGGCCCACACGCCAGCCCCTGTGGGCACGCCCCCCCCCCCCCAGGAGGAAGGGGCGCTTTGCTGAGTAGCGTAGTTAGGATTTTCCATATTAGCTTAGAGCAAGCTTAGTTAGGTTTCGCGGCTTCGTTCACCTCCATCCATCAAGGGAATACGTGCTTCATGATCTCCCCACAGAGTCATGTTATAATTTAATTTAATTTATTTTAATTTAATTTAATTTTGTCTCTGGCGTATTCCCCTGCTTGCACCGCAGGCCTCCCCAGAGACAGCAACCATCATTGCTGCCCTACTGGACGTGGCAAAGGCGCATGTGCCGCACGCAGGGAGGAACGCATACCTGCGCCAGACATGTGCCTTTCTTGAGAAGCGGGGCGTTCGATGGGGACCGGCCCAGGCCGGCACGTCTAGTGCCGTTGGTCCGTTGAAGTAAGACAACTGCACCCGTGTGAATGCGAGGCGTGCCAACTATTTATTTCGGGACAAGCAACTGAACTAAGGCAGGTAGCTCTGGCCAAGAGGAGATGAAACCGGCCTTGCCAGGGTTGGAGGAAAGGAACCTAGAGAACACCAATTACTCAACTTAATTTTTATTTTTTTTTAGTATTTATAATTGCAGCTAGACATACCTGCACCTGCAACAGAGAGAATAAGAAGCAATTTTTTTTTCAACTCTGTACATCTGTACAAGCAAGGAGTGATGGAGGCATCGAGCCAATGAGATGAAATATGACCTCAGTCGCCCTTATTATATTGCTGACATTGTTGCCCCATCTCGAATGATTTATCTAGTACCAAATCCGAAAGGCTTGCATCACTCCCCGGAAAGGAGAACTTTTGCGGATGACTGTAGGTGTCAGCTGGCGATGCCTTAGGATCAGGAGACGTCCGTCCTACAGTCAGCAAAAGTTAGTGCGAGAGGTCCCCAGTTCGATTCCGGCCTGGATTCATTTGCAGATCGCGTTTTCCGCGGACCTGCACTGAACGCAAATGGTTTTCACCTTTGCGGCGTGCCAAATCAGAATTGTTGCCCCCTTGGCAATCAAGGTGCATATGCACGCCGTGGGATTCGAGATCTGCATGGGAAGACTGTAGGTCGGCCACTCATTAAACTACTTGTTTGATAAGTACTTGCGTATCATGCGCATGGGCATGCCACGGAGTACTAATGAGTCAGACAATGCTAATCTCATTAGAAAAAAAATTTACACAAAAGTTACAAATATCGTCTGCATCATCCATTCACACAGATCTGGCTTGGAATCGATTGGAGAGAGACCCAATGCGCGTTGAACTTGGCCAAGAAATCCCCTGTGGAAAATATAGCCCCAGTCGAGGCAACTGGGTCTCCCAATAGATTCCTGTCCTCCTTTGGCCAGTGAACAGGCTGGACCCCAACTACCAGAAAGGGCGGCCTCCCATCAACTGGAGCCTATTAATCAACAGGATCAGCCAAGGACATTGACTGCAAGGGCCCGCAGGATGATAAATCCGAAGTTGGCTTGTTGGATAATAGGGTGTCTGATCAGCATCGGAAGCCCCGGCCGTTGGAGCATGGGCTCGAGACCCCTGGGCAGGTGGAAACCATGTTTCAGTCTGAACAGCCAAAGCTTGGATTCAATTACCCTGGTAATAAGTCAGCGCCCTTGGGAACTGATGGAGAAATACCAGCCCAAGGAAGACAAGCTGAGGAGGGGTTGTCCTGTTTGAACACTCAGCTAGTAGGCAAGATGGGCAATCTTCATGAGCTCAGGAATGTTATTAAAAAGCTCAAGCCTTCAAGATTGCCAGACATAGACCTTGATAGCTTTGATGAGCTTACCAAAGCAGAGGTCTCTGTCAACTCACCCTAATGCACTCCTAGATGAGTATCCCCTTGAGCCCAGCCAATGCACCAGTGTGCAGGACTTCAAATGGCTATCTATACTATCTTGGGGACATCATCATCTCATTGGGTGGGCTTCTATGAAATTTATGATGGCTACATACGGGGCTATCACTTGGAACCCTGGGAGTTACCATAATTGATGGCCCTGGTAACACAAGGCCGAGCTCCATAGAGAGAGCTGGGAACCAATCCTTCCGGCATCAAGTGTTCCTTGCCTCTTGAAATGTTCCAGATCGAAGGTACATTGGAAGACCGCCTGTGTCGGTATTATAATTAAGGGTGTAGAGTGGGGAAAGGATATCCCCCCTGCCCGGGACCTGGCACTGGAACCTCAGTGCTAGTAACAAGCATTGGCGCGTGCGCTTTAGGAGTGGCAAACGCTGGATGTTTTGGAATTCCATAACCTCCACCCATGCAGTGCTTCAGAATTCAGTTGACCCTGTTGTGTCAGCTGCATGTTAAGACCCCGCCTTATCAATTGCATAGCTGAGGTAGGTTATCCCTGTATGTACTTGCAGCCAAAAGTGGGCTGGGAAGGACTGGTCAGCAGTCCAGTCATTTGGTATAAGACCATTGCTCCTGCCATCCAGGAGAGATGTCAGATGCAACAATCTCATCTTGCTTATTGTCTCTTTGTTCAGTTGGGCAATCCAAGGGGCAACCCATGCCTGGGCTACCCTCACATGGAGACGATATGCAACGCATTGGTCCCAAGGGATGGTTGAATGATGAGACCGCCTACAAAAGGCTCAATGACAAATCACCCATTGGCACCAGAGCATGGTTTACCAAGAACAGCCAAGTACCTTAATGTGGCATTGGCTGTACCCTTTTCCAAGATCAGATAAAGGACGGCATCTGCGACTGCAACCGGCTAAAGGGTATCAAGAAAAGATTCTCAAGGAGTTACCCAAGAGAGTAACTGAAGAGAATGCCCTCACGGTTAAGGGTCAACTGGGTTGGTTGGCTGCCACAACTAATCCTGACCTGGCAGCCGGTGGAAAGCAGAATGCCAGATTCTGTTGTCGTTGGAATAGGAAGGGGGCGCCTTGAGATGTTACTACCTCAATGAATCTCCTGTCTGATCTGATCAATGTTGTCTGGCATAAGCTGGCATAAGCGTATCATCGTAATCGCTTACACAGATGCTAGCCAAGAGTCTAGCTAGATCTGTTAATAAGATTGGTGCCAGAGCCGGATGCTTGATCACCATCAGGAATGAAGGCAAGCAACCTCCTTGGTATACTGGTCCAGTAACCTTCAGAGGAGATGCCTTGTTGGCGTCGATGCTGCTGAGTGCAGGGCATATGCCATGTGCATTCGCGACGCCATATACATAAGAGAAGTTCTCTTATGATGTCTGAGTCAGATAAGACTTCAACCTGTGATTGATGTCAGGGCATATTGTGATAATAAGCCCGTAACTGTGGTCTCCTTTATCAAGAATGCAAGGGCCACTACTGCTGACTTAGACCAGTGACCTTGTGGCAAAGGACTTGTCCAGCCACTGTTGTATGACTGTGCATCTACCAGGACACTCAAATACTGCTGATGCTATGACCAAGCTTCCACGGCTGACCCCCAATGGAAACCAGCTGTTGAGGTTTTTGGCTGGGAACCCCTCGTCATAAGGAGTTATCTGGGAGCCTATTTAATGCTCCATCTGTAGGTTTTTATTTCCCCCTGGAGGTTTTGTCCTCTCCTGGAGACGAGGTTTTACTTCAGATTTATGTTTTCCCTACAGCAGATTACACCAACCATGCAATGCATGATGATATGCAAACTCCAGAAGACCCAAGTGAGTCCCCATCTTCCTTGCATGTGAAAGTGAGCTGGCCAGGTGCGGCCGAACATCAACGAATACATCTAAGCCACATCACTTTCACAAGGGAAAGAATGGCTGGAGTTGGTTGGAGATCAATCTAGGGTCCTCATGGGTCCTCAGAGATAGAGGATCTTGTACAGATTACTACAATTAACATGTTTTGTTGTAGTATTGGGCCAATGGCTGTACTTCACTAGTACCAGCCATGCAGTGGGATAACGCCACGTGTACTGTGTAAGCGTCTCCCAGGCCTCCACGTCACCGGCTGGCTTAGCGCCGCCTGCGCCGGTGTAGTCCTGTCAAGAGGACTGAGCCGACTATCGGCCAATGATGTGCGTACCTGCCTTGGAACCTTCTAGATGTATCTAACACGCGGTATGCATCGAACTACGTGGAATGCATGTCAACGTAGGATATTCAGCAAGACAGACGAAGGTCACCAAGCGCAACTGGTTCTTATGCGCAATGAAGACGAATGCAAGGGTGGTCTTCAGTTTGACGACTGTTGATGATGAACGAAATGAAATACAATCTTTGACTCATTACATACAAAGCGTCTGAATTTATATCGTAATGATTATATCAATTATATTTCGGTATCATGAGAGATACCGTTCCTTCTTAACTGTATGGTCTCATCGGCTGTGGCGATCGTGGGTGGCGGCCCGTCGGGCTCGTCGACTGGCGTGCGTGGGAGTAGAAGCTCCTGGAACACGATGTTCTACGTGCGCACGCGACCGTCGGGCTCGATCTGAGACGGGTCCACGAATAGCAGGAGGCCGTCACGACTGCCCATGACTCGGCTAATGGCTACGCCGAGTTGCCCGTAGTCAAACAGCCGTCTCCGAAGGTCGACGACCACCCGGCTGAGTGCATGATCGCGACTGCACGCCGTGCATCGTCGTGCCGCCGTAGTACATCAACGGGAATTGGTGCCGATCGATGGATCAAGATCGTCCCTGTGCGACCGCGACCGGCCGATTCGCCCCTGGGCGGAAGGGGAATGTGATTGTAGGCATGCAGTGTGATCTGTTCCCCCTGTACGCCGTCGGCGTCGACGGGCCTGACGACGACGACGTGAGCGCCGATGCGGTCGAGGATGACTTTCTGACGGCGCGCCAGACGCGCTCTGTGTAGGTTCCTTGCGATCAAGTAGACCTCGCCTTCTCGTAACGCCATGCAGCTCGCTGTCCGGTATCGTCGGCGAGCGGAAGTGCGCCATGGTCGCTTCTGCGTCGCGGACGACGTGGTCGCACTGCTCTTCGATCGATGACCTGATGTCGCGCCAGTTGACGCCGTCCTGTGGATGGACGTCCTCGTCACCTCGATCGCTCGCGCCGCGATGGGCGACTGCAAATTCTCATTGAACGTCGTCGCGTCTGCGCTCACTGACGCGATGTACTGGTGCGCGCATACTTAAGCACGGCGTGGGCGTTCTCGCCGTCTAGGATGTTGTCCGGGAATACGAACTGCGCCGCGACGGCGAGCTCGCAATTGTTCGTGGCAGCCATGCCGGCAACAGCACGTTTCCGTCGTTGTCGGTCGGGCATAAGTGCCGTCAACGATCGCTGGTGTCGATCAAGGCTGCTGCAACTCGGGATCCGCGTTGGCGCGGTGATTCGTGATCAGCGTGCGCACTTCAACCTCGTCGCGCCACCACGGCAGGTGATGGATCATCGTCTGGGCTCGCTGCAACGGGTCTGTCACGCGCACCGTCACCGGGGGCGTCTGGCGGAAGTCGCCGGCCAGGATGACGATCGGCACGCCGCCGAATGCGTGGCGTTCGCTCCCTCGCTCGCGGCAATTTGCGGCGCGTTCGGATACAGCGTCCATGTCCCTGGCGTTTGTCCTCGCCGCCTCGTCCCAAAGGATGACGTCCCGCCTCCTCATGAACTCGCCCATGCCCGACGCGCTCTCGAACTGGCATCGGATCGGCTCCATCAACAATCGCTCGTCGCCCGCGTGCACGGCGATGTGGAATCGCGCGTGCGCCGTCATGGCGGTGGCGTATTGTGATGCGCGGGCGATGCCCGTCCGGGTTGGTCAGTACGCCGTACGGAGCCGCAAAAATACGGGAAAACGTACGTACACTGAAGGCCTCCGCCGTATATACGCGTACTTTACTTCAGAATACGCGGTTTGGACTTAGAATTTTTCGGGGGTACCAGCGGGCAGCGGGCACTGGCGACTGGCGCGGTGCCCAGGTTCTGGGCGCGGCGCGTTCACTGCACATTTGAGATTTTTACTACTAGAAGTAGATGCGTACAGTTCTTTCCATAAAGCGCAAGCCTTGCAAAATCTTTGGCCGGTAGGAGACAGCTAGGACTAGGTACGTAACGCATAATGCCAGCAAATGCCAGCTGTGCTACTGCTGACGGTGTAATGCAAAATAGCGACGACGAGGCCAGTGCGACTGTGCGATAGTGTGCAGCCATTTTCGATTTGCAGCCATGCCGAAGAAAGGGCCTGAATGGGATTTCGTTGTCGAGAAGAAAGAAGCAGTCACAGATGCTGTTAGTAACACAACGCAGTTTGTGTCGAGGATGTTCTGCTCATTTTGCAACAAGAACTTCTCCTACAAGGCGGGGCCAATCAGCGTATTCCGAGTCCGTGCACACTTTGCCGGAATCGCAGGGGAAGGGAAGTTACCCTGCGACAAAATTCTACCGAATATCCGGAGCAGGTTTCTCAGGATTGCTAACAACAAGTTGCAGAAGTCAGACGCCAAGAAGCATCACAATTTGAACAGGGGAATGGCGGAGATAGGAGGGGCTGCGCCGGCTGACTTGTCGTCGGTTCCCAGCAAAGGCCAGCTGAGCATCACCAAAAGGCTGGTTCCCGTCGACGAACAAGGTGCCCAGCTGCTGGCTGCCGAATTTTTTATCGAGAACGGCATTGCCTTCAATGCGGCTGAGAGCGTAATCTCCATGGCAGGGGGTGCTGTTGTGCATTTTGTCAATGCATGATGAATGTGTGTGCACATGTGTGTATGTGTATGGAGCTTGTTGTGGGATCCTTGAGAGCAAGGTCCTTGTGTCTTATATCCTCTGCTGTTGTGCATTTTGTCAATGATGAATGTGTGTGCACATGTGTGTATGTGTATGGAGCTTGTTGTGGGATCCTTGAGAGCAAGGTCCTTGTGTCTTATATCCTCTGCTGTTGTGCATTTTGTCAATGATGAATGTGTGTGCACATGTGTGTATGTGTATGGAGCTTGTTGTGGGATCCTTGAGAGCAAGGTCCTTGTGTCTTATATCCTCTGCTGTTGTGCATTTTGTCAATGATGAATGTGTGTGCACATGTGTGTATGTGTATGGAGCTTGATGTGGGATCCTTGAGAGCATGGTCCTTAGTTATGTCTTATGTCCTCTCATGCATTATATAGTGGATGGATTTGAATCCTTACAATTAACTAATTAATTGATTCCTTACAGTTCCCGTTGCAGTCTGCTCCCCCCAGCATTTAACAAATCATAATCAGATAGGATTGCAGGGCATAAATTAATGGAAGATGATAATAAATAAGCATATGCACCAAATTTCAGTTGCAATAACTGCATGACCATCATCAAGGAGCGTGCTAATTGGGTGACTGACAATTGGACCACAAAAACTGTTGCGTATTTTACCGCCGCGTATTTTACACCCCCCACGTATAATACGCGTATTTTAGGTCCGCGTATTATACCCCGTACCCGTATTTGCCAACCCGGATGCCCGTGGATGCGACGACGGTCATCAGACGGTCGGGCGGCAGCAGTCTGCTATCCACGATGAGCCTCGCGATGATCATTCGCATTAGGAAGGTCTTGCCAAACGTGGTCTTGTAGGCGACCCAGTTTCGGTGAGCCAACCTACGATGATCATCGTAGGTTGATACATGGCCAGCGGCCACGTTCTGGTCTGAGCACGGATTGCGGCAGCCGTGGATCTTATGCAGTGTCCGATGTACGTCGTGGTCGTGCTGAAGTAGGTAGTCTGCACGAAGGCTGAAAGTTGAACACAGCGAGAGCAACAGCGAAAAGACGAAAGCCGTCAAGCCGACCGTCACTCTAGTAGGCGAACCAGTTTCGGTGAGCCGACAGGCGGCAAGACGTGAAAGTTCGACCGACTACGCATGCCAGTCAAGCTCGATCGAGTCGCTAACGTCAAAATGTTGCGAGACGACTTTAAAGCCATTAAAGAAGCCACTGAGTGAACGCCAATAGTATCCCACCGCACCAAGTTGCTCCGTCCGCAACCAAAGATACGGCCTCTTCGGTCCAACCACACTTGGAATACCGTACGATCTCCAAAATCGTTCGACTTTCGCTCAACGGGAAAACGACGCCAAGGACAGACGTCGACCACGAGGACCCCTGAAAAAGACCGGAGATCTGCCACAGGATGCCCGATGGTCTTTACATGTATGCACGTCATAGTATATGCGAGTGCGGGATCCCCCGCCTCCCGCGCTCCCCCACCCACCCGCGGAGGTCCCCCCCACCCCCACCCCCCTCAGCGAGGGCCCTCCATGATGCACTGGCGGATCCATCCCCCGCAACCCCCACCCACCCACCCACCCACCCACCCACCCACCCACCCACCCACCCACCCACCCACCCACCCACCCACCCACCCACCCACCCACCCACCCACCCACCCACCCACCCACCCACCCACCCGGCCAGAGGTGCCCCCCCCCTTCTCCCCCCCCCTCAGCGAGGGCTGGCCACGATGCGCTGGCGGATCCGTCCCCCGCCCCCCCCCCGCCATTCAAGATGCCAGCGAGTGAACGTCAATAGTATCCTGCAACTAAAGCCGAACGCAAATGATTCAACTCAACCAAACTAAAATAAAGTACGGCGAAAAGACGAAATGGGGCGAGGTCGCAAGGACCCCCGCCCTCCTCAGCGAGACCCCCCGCCCACCCCGCCCACCCACCCACCCGGAGGTGCCCCCCCCTCCCCCCCCCGCTCAGCGAGGGCCGGCCACGATGCGCTGGCGGATCCGTCCCCCACCCTCCGCACCCCCGCAAAACGTAAAGACGACCGTCGCTCTAGTAGGCGACCTAGTTTCGATTCAAGCTGACAGGTGCATGGTGTAACAAGCAAAAATGATTTGTTGTTACATCCTTTGTTTTGTGAACGTTTGGCGTTTATTTGAGGACTTTTGGATCAGTATTGAGAAAGTTATGAGATTTCTAAGGCGGTGGTACTTGGAACTTAGACTTTGTCAACCGACTGTCAGGAGCCGTCATTGGTCGTGGACTGACACGCATACGCATCTTCCAATCCTTTATGCACACACCACGTACACCCTCATACACCTACTACATGACCTAGTTGACCTCAGGCACTGACGAACCAAGGACAACCAACCCCGTACATCCACGACGTCCGGACCAACACATGCACTAGAGCTCACTAGTATGACTACCAGTACAAACACAGATGCTCGGACCAACATGTGCATCCACTAGTATGACTACTTGTACAGACACAATATCTAGTTGCTACTAGAGCCACTAGTAATAACACTAGTAACCTGAGTGCTTTCTCACACTGACTCCTCCCCCCCCTAAGGGGAATGGGAGCCTCTCCCTTCAGTCCACTAACTGGGTAACACACAGATGCCTATCTCTGTGACTCCTCCCCCCCCTAAGGGGCTGTGAAGCCTCTTCAGTTCTTCGCTCCTCCCCCCTCTATGGGAATCGGAGCGCCCTCGCGACGGAAAGCACCCGGAGGGGCCGGGGGGGGGGGGGAAGGGAAAAAAAAATTCCAAACAAACCAAACAGATAGAATATCAAGCCAAAATAGACGTGCCACAACTGAGGTACAAAGACATTGTACCAACAAGGGTACCCCCAGACTTGGGAGAAAGAAGGGGTGTGAAGGTCAGGACAAGCAGTGTCTACGAAACATGTGTCCGAATGGCAGTGAGAGTGGAGTAATCAGGTCCACAAGCAAGGCTGCCCCTACAAACACGTCGAGGTACTCCCCGGTACTGAGCTATCACGAGCCCCTGTCATCATGGTAGATGTGTCTAGCTGGCGATGTCCGATAAACCATTGCCACGGTTACCAGCATGACCGCTAGTATTGAGTACAAAAAAAATAGGTATGACTACCTGCAACAGAAACGTGCCACACACCCACAACAATGGGTAGGAACACCCATTATCACCTGGCATCAATCCCAGCAAACAGCAGGTATGACCAACAGCAACCCCGATTAACAGCAAGGATTACTACTTGCTAGCTCCTGGCACGGTGGCTGTGCAGGGAAGGGGTGATGGCAAGGCGCTGAATGCGACTGAGGATAGATGATGTGGGGGTGATGGTAAAACCCAATGCACCCCATGTAAAGAGTCCTAACTCCCCTTAGAACAGGGAAGAGAACACAATGCTAATAATAGCGCCTTCAGACTGAAGGAGTACTGCTAACCCTATCTATAGGATCCATAGATTGTTATGTCAAGCAACAAACTGAAATCAACAACAATCCCAGGCCCGTCATGCAGCTAAGTGCTCCATTGCCTAAAACCGGCAACTAAGAAGGTTGCACATTGTGGCGATGTAACCCTCCCTGACTGGAAGGAAAAAGTACGAGGAGACAAGTGTGCATGACAGGAGTACTGGTGGGAACCCTGTAGGATCCACACGTGGGAAATGATGTCCATGAACGTCCACAACAGCATGCATTTCAGCAAAGTGAAATCTGCAACTAGGAAGGTTGCAAAGCATATGCTGATAGAACCCTTCCTGACTGGAAGGAAAAGTAAGGTACCCGAGTGTAACGATTAAAAATGATCATCTGCATCATCCATAATCCAAATATGAAAGATCTTTTACCTGGGTTGCTTTCTTGAGTTACAGATCTTCAAATATCCGAGCAACGTTGAGATGGAAATTCCACAGCACGTGATTTAGGGAATCACAACCCCTTGTAGACACAAAGACAAGCTTGTGTATAGACGACCTCTGTGGAACGTACTGAAGGTAGTCTATAGCCAAGGGGCTCTTATGAATGGACAACAAAGACAAGCTTTATTATACCATGATGAATCAAAACCAACGCTGCTACAATGGCGACCCCACGTCCTTGATATCGACGTGCTTGTCGAACTCGCTTCAACCTTAGCCTGAAAAGAACCAATCAGAATCCTGGAATTCTAGATAAGATCTTCGTATCCATCCTTGTCACACAAAACAGAACAACACCACACACAGCCTGGCAGAATCTGTTCGTGAGATCCTGAATCTGTAGTAAGCACTAAAGTCCCAAAGGAGCATTTAAGACTCAATAGTACCGACCAACAAACTATAACCCCACGTGGATCAGGCCACGACCAATGAGGGCTCCTACCAGTCGGTTGACAAAGTACAGTTCCAAGTACCGCCGTCTTAGAAACCTCATAACTTTCCCAATACTGATCCAAAAGTCCTCGAATACATAAAAGCCAAACATTCACAAAACAAAGGATGTAACAACAAAGTCATTTTTGCTTGTTACATATCTTCCCCTCAAAACTGGACCTACCAGGTCCAACAGCCAAACACTTGAAGGCAGAGTGACATTGAACAGAAATCCACCATCTCTTGGGAAAAGCAGATGGGTTTTTACATCCCTGGAACACAGGGCCTCCTATCTCATAAACATCTAGTCGTGCAGGTGCTTACAGCAGACAAGTCACTTCCTTATATCTACTAAAAACCCAGATAAACACAGCAATAATGAAAGCTCTTCCATTCAGCATTCTGGAACCTGGAACTCTGGACTGGAACATCAGAACTGGACTGGAGCTCCCCCATCATCCATCCTGGAATCCCCCCCTCACACCACAATCCAAAGCACCTTCCATGCTCTTCCATCATCCTCCCCCATCCTCTTAATTCCTTCTCAGCTCTGTTCCTCGCAGGCTATACCAATCCCCATTCACGCCATCCTTGCCCTTGGTCCCAAACAGGGGAAACTGCTCCACCATGTGAGCCAATTCTGGCCAGTTCCTGCTGACCTGCAGCACCATGCACGTCTCAGCAGCCCCTGCCGCCATCTGGGCAGCATAACGCAGGCATGTCCCTGGGTAGGAGAGAAGCACCACAGACTGACCCTCAGGATCCATCACCCAAGTAGAGGACGTCTTGTGCCTGCTCACCCATGACCTGTACGCCCACCAGAACTGGAGAAAGGTCTTGACCACTGACCACCACTTAGCACCTATCAGAGGCACCAACACCCTCAATGGGGTCAGACGAACCTTGAGCTCCATGGTGTACTTAGGCAACCCTGGACTGCAGAAAAGGTTGGATGTCTCCAAAGGGAAACACCCCTTGACCGAGCTTGAGGAAGAAGGAGCCAAATCAAAGTCCCCCTGCTGGACTGAAAACTCCAACAACTCCATGTAGGAAGCCTCACCCATACTCACTGGCTTGAACTGAGTGAATGCTCCCTTCAAAGCCTCAGGTAAGGCTGTCAACATATCCTGCCCCTCAGCAGGCCTCATGTCAATCTCAGGTCTTGGGGTCAAACGCAACCATCCTGTGCAGCAGGTGAGCCACAAAGGGAGAGCCAATCTCGTACAAGCTGGTGTGCAACTGAGACAAGACCTCCTCCACAAAACCCTCAGGGCTTACCCCCCCTCCCCCCTGTTAAGGGCAGCCCACGCCTTGGCCAACGTCTCACAGTGCTCACAGGGCCCCGTGCACTTCCTGTGATCCACATAGGCCACCACATTCTTGACAGGTACCACGTGACGAGGAATCTGAATGATGGGAGTGCTGCTGGGGCTGAGAGCTATGTTAGACCCACTCCCCATCTGGGGCTGAGACAAGGACAACCCTTGAAGAAGCTCATGTAACTTATCCTGCTTGGAGATCACAGCATGCAAGAGCTTGTTAACGGTATCCATCTGTTGACCCCTCCTAAGGTCACGCCTGACAATGGTGTCAAACAGGGACTCCACATAACTCATGGGGTGGGAGGCCTCTGGATGCATACCCGTGACCCCTCCCTCCGTACGTGGTGGCTCCCAAGGCCAAGTTGGTGTATAGGGACTCCTCCTCCATCTGGGACCACACAGCAGGCACAAGGAAACCATTCGTTAGTCCTGAGATATAGGAAGGGGAGCAGTGGTCCTCACCAACTCAGTATACCAAGAAGGAAGAGTGAGGCCCTTCTGTTGGCAAGACTCCTGGACCACCTCATGGCAGTGAGTTAAGTCAGACAACCACAACCACGTGGCAGTAGACTCTAACTCTCCTTTCCAATGCACCTTGAACTGAAGCTGCTTAGTCCTACCCTTTCCTTTGACTCTGTGAGCCAACAGCTGCTCCACTTCATATATCCTTTCCCCCTCATGATCCAGCTCAAATGGTAAGGGAGCAGAGAGGCGTCCCTGCAAGGTGTTACGTTTGTACAAGGCTGGGCCAGGTGAAACACATTGGTCTTGAGCCGCCAGTGGGAAGGCACCTGGACTTGAACCACAGTCCCATAGTGGAAGGTGTCCAGGACAGGGAAAGGTCCCAACCACAATGGTTGAAGTTTCCGGCATTGCTCCTTTTCAGGTAGCACACGGTTAGCCTCCAGAAGCACCAAGTCACCAGGGGCCACAAAAGTGTGAGTAGCCAGCATCTGTTGCCAAGCATTCACTCAAATACTTGTCTTGTGCATGCAGCATCTGAGCAGCAACCACACTGTGAGCTTCCTGGAAGGATGCTATCAGCTGTTGGACTGAGGTTAAGCGTCTTCTGAAGGGGCCTTCAGCATCCCTATCAGGCAGCTCCAGGTCGAATGGGGTCAAAGGGCACTGGCCATGGCAAATGACAAAGGGAGACATTTGGTGAGGAGCCAGGGGTGAGTTGTTGCTAGCAAACTCTATGAAGGGAAGTCTCCTGTCCCATTCCTTGTTATCATGGGTACAGTAATGCTTCTGGCATTCCTGTACAATATGGTTCAGCCTCTCCACCGCCCCCGTGCTGGCACACCTGTATGCTACCCCAAAGGCCAGCTTGGTGTCCAGGATGTCAAAGAAAGACTTCCAGAACCCAGACATCCACAAGCAGAGTGAGATCGTACGTTATACGCGTTTTATACGGTCACGGTGGAGTATAATGTATAATACGGTATAATACGGTATAATACGGTATTATACGTTTTCGTACGGACACACTCAGAATACTCTGATTTTACACATTTTAAGACACCCACCATCAATCCACATGTTTTTAACACTGTTTTGGACATAATCCAAGGTTGCCCTACCCTCGGCTATACTCTATACGGTGGATATTGTGGACACGATCGATGTATTGCATGTAATACTGAGAATGTAAACGTGCGCATGCATAATTGTGTGTACGTGTATATATGTGGCTTTATATTGGTTATGTTTACTTGGGTGCCTTCACTTTGATGCAAGTAATTATATATTTTAATATATATATATATGTGGCTGTGCATGCACGCAAATACTACAGTAGTATACAATTAATGCATGTAGTATGTTTGCATGGTGCGATGCTATGTGAATATACTGGCCGTCTCACGTTTCGAGACTGAACAAGTCTCGAGTGGACACGTGTGTAGTACTCCTACACACAGATCTCGAGTGATTTATCTAGTACCAAATCCGACAGGCTTGCATCACTCCCCGGAAAGGAGAACTTTTGCGGATGACTGTAGGTGTAAGTTGGCGATGCCATGGTAACCGGAGACGTCCGTCCTATAGTCAGCGAAAGTTGGTGCGAGAGGTTCCCAGTTCGATTACGGTCGGATTCACTTGCAGATCGCGTTTTTCCGCGTTTTCCGCGGCCCGGCCCTGAACGCAAACGGTTTTCACCTTTGCGGCGTGCCTGATCAGAATATACGCTTGGCTGATTTCGTTAGTACCGGCTACGCCCCCTTCTAATAAAGAAGGATCCAGCCGTGTTCAGCCCGTCTCACGTTTCGAGACTGAACAAGTCTCGAGTGGACACGTGTGTAGTACTCCTACACACAGATCTCGAGTGATTTATCTAGTACCAAATCCGACAGGCTTGCATCACTCCCCGGAAAGGAGAACTTTTGCGGATGACTGTAGGTGTAAGTTGGCGATGCCATGGTAACCGGAGACGTCCGTCCTATAGTCAGCAAAAGTTGGTGCGAGAGGTCCCCAGTTCGATTACGGTCGGATTCACTTGCAGATCGCGTTTTTCCGCGTTTTCCGCGGCCCGGCCCTGAACGCAAACGGTTTTGACCTTTGCGGCGTGCCTGATCAGAATACTGAGCTGCATGTGACTACAGGTGTGTGACTCGTGGTGTGCATTAATTAATTAACCAACCAAAATTAATATTAATTAATCTCGTGTCCCCGTTGGGGAACCACGGAGGCTAAACAGGTGGGGATGTGATAAGTAACTCACATATTCTCACCTTCCATACAACAACCTTGTTTTCCAGCAGGCTGAAGAGCATGACAGGCGTCTATGAGCTCGCCAGCTCCTTGCAACGGTGATGCCGCTCCCAGGCAGCTAGGGTCCTTGACTACGCAATATAGAATGTCTACCGTGTGAAAACCTCCATACAGGAAGCGTAGCAAAGCCAGATAACTGCCCGATCAATTCTGGGTAGCTTTAGGAAGCATGGCATACGCAGCGTAAGGAAAACCATTGAAAGCTGCGGAAAATCTGATAGCACAACTGCAACAAGTGGAGAACAAAATAGCAAGAAAAACCCAGAAACGGCGCAAAAAGTTTCATGCCAGGTTCATTAAGAGCGCAAACAGACTGGGCGGTGACATGCGGCAAATCAACGTACCACGGCCGGCATTATTTCCTACCCAGGCGCGCAAGAAAAGCCAGCCAGCCATGGATGGATTAACCGCGGATCGCGCAGGCCTGAACGAAATCATTTTAGAAATGACAGGAAATGGCCGCAGATCGAAGATGCTTAGGTTATTTTCACGGTGTCCGTTACTAAACGGCTCTTGCTGCATCAAAATAACCCACGAATGTCGAGTTCTACCGTCGCAGGCACACATGCTAGGTTATTCATCGCGGCCAAATTGACGTTGGATGAGACCCCCGTGCAAATTTCTGTACCAACAAAGGCAGCGAATTTGCAAATAGTGCAGATCTTGCTATGAAACATCATAATAGAACATCACTTTTAACCATCGGCTTAATTTTTTCGCCTGTCGCCCGCCGGATTAGCCATATTTTAACGGAACGCACGTCGCCATGGCCACCTTCGCACGGTGCGCGCACTGTGCACCACAATGTCAAAATAAGATCGCGTCGAATTGTGAAAGTTCAGACGGGTCAGTACTTAGTGGAGATACGAAATCTGTGGCTTCAAATCGTTGCCCTGTCGTTCTGGCATCCTAGCCGCGCAAAACGTAAAAAAAATGCGGAAAACACGGTATTATACGTCATTATGCGCTAAAACGTATTACGTATGAAACATTATACGCTAAAAGCCAGCGTATTACGTATTATACCGTATTATACCGTATTATACGGCGTATGATCTCACACTGTCCACAAGGGATCCTGGTCAGTGATGATCACCCGTGGCATGCCATGCAACCTGTACACCTACTTCATGAACAACTCTACACACTGGGCAGCAGTCAGATGGGCATTGCAGTGGATGAGATGGCACATTCTAGAGAGCCTGTCCATCACCACCAATATCCTGTCATTACCAGCATCAGACACAGGCAAGCCACAGATGAAGTCCATGGTCACACTGATCCAGGGTCGCAAGGGAATAGGCATGGCCATAGGAAAAATGGGGACAGCCTGAGTCCTAACCTTATTCCTCTGGCAGGAGTCACAGGAGGCCACATAGGCTCTGATGTCACGAAACATGCCAGGCCACCAAAACCTCTCTTGTACCTCATGGAGAAGCTTGGCATACCCAGGATGACATGCAGTCACGTCATCATGAAAGCAGTGCAACACAGTAGGGATGGCCATTTCTGGCACGTATACCTTCCTGGTCACTACATGATCAGTATCCTGGGTGTGGACATAAAGGACTCCCTCCCAGTACTCCACAGGCCTGTTACCAAAGCTTCCTTCCTGAATGGCCTTAGTGGCCAGGTCCTCAGTTTTAGTGAAAGCCTTGATCACATCTAGCAGGGCAATACTCATAGGATTGGGCAAGACTAGCTGTTTGTCAGGCCCTAAGGGCTGCAGCTGCAGCACCTCATCCTCGATCCTGCAGGTGACTAGTGACTAGATGCTTGGATGCATGACAGAACATCAGCCACAGGCATACGTGACTTCCCCTTGATCTCAGCTGCCAATTCTCTGGACTTGGACAGCATCCCTGGCTCCAGTATCCACTTCCTGGGCATCCCCTCCCCATCCTGTGATTCTCTGCTCTTGGCTGCGTTGTGGGAGTGGACTGGCTACCAACAGAACCCCCCCTACATAGGACTGCCTTGCAGTGACTGGCCACCCACCTGGACGCCTGTCAACCCTGGGACAGAGCCCTGGTCAATGAGCATCTCGTGACTAGAACTAGCCTCTACAGGGGGTGGACTCAGCTGGGAGGTTTGCTAACTAGCTGCCTGTGCCCTAGTGACAACACCACACTCAGCCACAGAAACCATGGCAGCACAGATATCCAGATCCTCGTGAAATGCTCCCATCAGATCCCTTCTCCTAGAGAGGGCATCTGGCACCACATTCTGTGAGCCTGGGACATACTGCACAGAGAAAGGATAGAATCCACCTAGATACTCCATCCACCCTGCCATCCTCTTGCTCATCCTACTCTGTTCTAGCACATGCACCAAGGGCCTGTGGTCAGTCATCAGTGTGATAGACTCTTGCCCTAGCCCATCTGTGGCACTGCTAGCAACAGAAAACTGAGCTCCCTTCAACAGATGCTCCCACTTGTGACACGCCACCACTAAGCCTGGGCAACAACTCCTGCTCGTGCACAGGGTAGTTGCGTTCAGCTGAGCTCATGGTTTTAGACATGTACTCCACTGGCTGTGGTCCATAACCATGGTCTTGCATCAGCACAGCACCTATGGCGCCTTGAGAGGCATCTGACCTAACCTGATAAGGTAGATCAGGATTGGGACCCACTAGCACAGGGGTGGAGGTGAGCTTCTGCTTCAACAGGTCAAAGGCCTGCTGGCACCTATCTGTCCACCGGCAAACTGAACATCCTTCTTGATCAACTCAAGCAAGGGGGTGGAGATGGCAGCCATGTCAGGGATAAAACGCCTGTACCATCCCACCATGCCCAGGAAGGACTTGACATCATGTGCAGACTGCAACACAGGCCACTCAAGGATGGCAGCAATCTTAGCATTGTCAGGTGTCATACCCAAGGAACTCAACTTGTACCCCAGGAAACCCACTTCATGCCCCCACTCCACCTTAGCCCCTCAACCGTCTTTAACTCGTGACTAAAATGAGTCACGAGTTGCACAGTATGCCACAGGTGCCCCCATTCAGCCTAATTATTTTTTCTAGACCATACTAGGAACCAAGCATAACCATATTAGGGCCCACCTGGGGGTATAGTGGGTGGTCCCAGTGCTAGCCCCCCCTGCTCTATAAATAGCCCCCCCCGCCAGGGGGGTACGGTGAGTGTGCGCGGTGACACCCTTATATAATGGATGATAGACCCCTTTCCTCAATGAGTTGACCCTGGGGTTGGTTTTGTAGATAGATTTTTTAGTTAGGATGGGATACAAACACTAAAAATTGTAACTCCCCCAGGGACCCATCAGCTGGTGCTAAAAATAACTGGTGACTATTTTGAGTCGCGAGTTTTTGGGGGGCTAAAATAGGCATCCTAGTGCAGTTTTGAACATGGAAACGATGGGTAAGCATGGAGTATGGGCAAACATGCATGCTAACACTTATTCCAACCTGTGTGTCACCAATACCTGCCATAACCACTGCATGTCAATGCCGGATATGATTGGAGACGACTACGCGCGGGCCGCGAGTACGGGGTTCACAACCTTATCATGCATGATGGAGCACGTATACCTTGGATTTCACCCTAGTATTTCAGGGGGGACTGCAACTGTACCCAAGCACTACATCCAAACACTTACATGTCTTGTTTCACCCAGGGACCCACAAGATAATGCTAAAAATAGCTGGTGACTATTTTGAGTCACCAATTTGGGGGGGGCTAGAATAAACATCCTAGTGCAGTTTTGAACATGGAAATGATAGGTAAGGATGAAACATGCATGACTATGTTTGTTCCAGCCTATGTGCCACAAATATATGCCACAATAAGCGTAAATGCTTGCAGACCCGCTGATACTGTGGTACTTATTTTGACATGCATGATGGACCTTGAGTTAGTCTAAGTCTCCCGCCTGTAGCCTAAGTGGACACGTGCCAGCACCGCCGGCGCCCAATTGGGTACTGGGACGGTGCTGGACTAGAGCAGTCGTGGCATGGACACGTGGCTGTACTCAGTATGTGATGAGCCGGTACCTCAGTACCGGGACTGTAGTTGTCATGTTAGGACTGACTAGATCAGGTTGTAACTGATAGGCTAGTCCGTCCAGGATCAGTAAGTTAGTTTAACTTACGCAAAGTCTGGCCAGCCATCGTTGACGGCTGGCCAGCAGTATATGTGCCATTCTATCCTAATGCCAAGGTGTCTCGTCGTTCACGCACACTCTCGCCATTTGGCAGTGCCCAAGCATTCCAAGCTTCGTGTTGCATAACTTGCATTAAAAACTCCAAAAACATACACACAACAGGACGACGAGCGTTCGTTTCGCGAACAAAACAACCCATTCCATTTTTCTACCTCCAGTTTTTTTTTGAAAAATGTCTAACCCAAATGCGAACAAGGGTAAGGCTCCAATGCGCCCAAGGAGCCGGTCCAGCTCTCCGACGTCTTCATCGTCGGGGACGTCCGACTCGGAGCTTGCCGCCCAGGCAGAGATTGAGCGGGCGGCGAGGAGCTTCAATCAGTCTATGGAGGCTGACCCGACGACGTCGGAACGTCTTCATCGGGCCACTTGTCCGATGGTTCGTACAGCAGCGTGGTGCTGCGAGTGCCCCTGTATCCGCAGGGGAGGGGATCCACGCCTGTGGTCAACAGGCCGAGGGGTCCTCCTTACGCCCCGACAGCTGCAGCGGCGGGGGCTGGACCTTCGGCACCTCCTGCAGAGGAGGAGTCCATGGAGCTGTATGGGCTCCAGCCTGGTTCCTCAGCCGAGGAGCAGGACGACGCACGCTCGCGACAGGTGGCTGCAGACGAAGGCTTCGCCAGGGCGATGGCTGAGCGCGAGGAGAGGGAGTTTCGGCGCGCGGACACGCACGCACGTGCTCGCGCCCAGCAGAGGGCGGATGCTGAGAACGTGCGCCGGGCGTTGTTTCGCAGCAGTGAGTGGCTTCTGGCGAGGAGCAGTTTGAGGTGATGCGTCGGGGGGACCTTGCATGTTTTAAAAGCTGCGTCGGTCTCGTGAGCCGAAGGTACACCTAGGTGTGCATCAGGAGTCGGAGTTCTCTTTGACAGGTCCGTCGGGGGCATCTGCTGAGGACGAGATCCTCATGACCCCGGCAATGACGGCGCGGGAGCGTGAAGCGCAGAAGCGCATGGCGACGTTCACGCCGACAAGCAGCGTCGGCAGGCGCGGAGGGCCGCGGCAGAGGCCAAGAAGGAGCGCGAGCAGGCGGAGCGGGTGAGGCAAATCGCGCTGGCGGAGCGCATCAAGCTCAAAATGTCGATCACCCAGGTGCGCCGGGACCGGATGGTCCGCGAACTCAGGGTATGGAAAAAGGCGCAGGCGATGAAGCTGCAGCGCATGGCTGAGATGGAGGCGCCTGGCAGGCCGGAGGCGCAGGAGCGTTACAGACGCTCGCTGGCACGGTGGGAAGCCAATGTGGGAAGGATGGAGGAGCGTATCCTGAAGCAGCGACGACGCATGCTCAAGCATGCACGTAAGACAGCGGTGAGGGGACCGCTTGGTGAAGCGGTGAGAGTCGAGTTTGGCCTTGGGCCGGATGAGGATGTTTCTGCAAGCCAAATGTTTTATTATTTGTCGCAGCCAAGAAGACCATCACCAACCGTGATGGCACTGCCGCACGCACGCGTGTTTACAGGCAGCCTGGTGAAGCCGGACCGTCTAACCTGTCCAACAGGGAGGACCTCATTGATCAGCTTCAGCTGGCGCAAGCCATGCTGGAAGCGACCCCGCTGTCTCCAGGCGAGCAGGCGACGTTGGCCGACACGGTGGCCAGGCTAGTGGCATCGCTGAAGCCGGCCAAGCGAAGGGCGCAGGCAGAGGCATGCGCACCCAGCCAAAGCGGAGGAGGGACGAGGGGGCGGATGACGGGGAGAGGGGGGCAACCAGGGCGGGGCAGGACACGGCACGCAGGAGTCTGCACCAACACGGCACGAGGGCGGGGAGCGGCAGCAGCAGCAGCAGCGACAGCAACAGCAGCAGCAGCAGCAACCGCCAACTGCAGGAACGACAACAACCTCCAACATGGCCTTGCTAGGCCCAGGTTTGATCCAAAAAAGAAAGAGGACAAGCTAGTGTTTCCGGGTTTGCCAGAGGGCCACACCCAGGACGAAGCTAGGGAGTGGTTGTTTAAGTTGTCACATGCATATGCTAGCGACAATGTCCGTGATTGGTTTGCCTCTCTACGTGCGTCCACACCCATCCATCAATCTGCCAAGCCTATCCAGCAGTTGGTACAATTGTACCAAAAGCGTGCCAGCAGCGGGGTAGACGTGGCAGAAAATGTGTTGTGGGCGCAGTTCATGGTTGATCTTAGGGCACTTGTTACCACGGGGGAGCACTTAGAAGTGCTTAAGGGCTTCCAGTGGATAGAGGCCTATAAGGTCAATAAGCGTGACTATGTGAGTGACAACAAAAAATATGTCATGTACATAGAGGGGATGAGGAGCTGAAGAAGCTCAATGCCAAGTACCTAGTACACCTATGGCTACAAAAGGCAGAACTGGACCCACCACCCTGTCAGTAATCCTGGCAGGTCTGAAGGATAAGTGGGAGGACTTCAGGAAGGCAATGGCCTATGTGCAGCAATGCCTAGAGCCGTTTGCTGCTGCAGCCAAGGAGGGAAAGGTGAAGCAGGTAAAGGGGGAGGAAGCCTCAGGTACGGGGCTCTCCAAGAAGCAGATGCAGTCGCTGGTAGCCCAGGTAAAGGCGGTAATGGGGGGGATAAAAACAAAAACAACAAAAGTGGGGGAGGTGGAAACAAGGGGGGGGAAAGAACAATAACAATAAAAACAGAAAACAAAGTGGGGGAGCTAGCAAGCCAGGGGGTGCTAAGCCAGCAGGGGGGGACAAGAGGTTGCCTCATGACCCCACCAAACATTGCACTAGGTGCCTTTGTAAGGGGCACCTAAAAGATGATTGCTGGAAGGCAAACCCGACTATGGTTCTGACGTTGATGTTTGTCCTGGATGCTGGAAAACACGTCACCCCATTGCAGCAGGAGCGCGCTGCACGGCACCCAGGCACAACAAGACCACGCCAGGGCGCTACAACCGCGCGGGGGCGGCAGACCAGGGTGACACCTGTAAGCTACCCTCACCATTTTTCACAAATGGTTTCCTGTTACCTTCTGTCTGCCAAGTGTTGCCTGAGTGTGATGATGTGGATTGGGAAGTGGCATATGACATGACACTGTCACACATGATGCGTGACCCCACCATAGCTTCCCTTAGTGCAGCAGCAGAAAAGGTAATCACGTATGGTGCTCTAGCAGAGCAACTGCACAAGGTTATGGGCCATGAGGCTGTGGCTGAAAGGCTAGCCAATAAAATACAAGGCCATGATCTGGAACAGATGTGCAGGCACGTACGTAAGCACTGTGAGCAATGTCAGCTATATGCTCCTAAGCCCAGAAAATGGCATGTGGCCACACCACCACTGGCTAGAGGCAAACTGGTTGGGGATGTTATACACGTGGTGAAGGACACGGTATACTACCTAGTCATAAAGGATGCCTGGTCAAGGTTTGTGGTAGTGGAGCCCCTGCCTGGGATGGATAAAGAGCAGCTGCACAGAGCTTTACAGATAGCCTTGGCACGTTTTCACCCCATTGAAAAAGTAATGCTGGATCAGCAGTTTCTCTGCATCCAGGACAGGAATGACCTGCCCAAGATAGAAGTGTCTGGGGCTCAAGATCATGAACGTCAGGGGTTGGTAGAACGTACCATGAGAGCCATCAGGGATGTGATAAGAAAAATGCCATCCAGGTTGGCTGACTCTGGTAGCTATGCTGACAGGGCATCTTGGGCAGCAGGGGTGACTACCCAGCTAAACGCCAAACCAATAATGTCCTCACCTTTTGGGGAAATCACCCCAACTGGCCTTCAGTCAGGCAGCTATGCTTCAGAGGTACACACTCACTACAACACACAAAGGCAGCACTTAGCCAAGTTGCTGGCAAAGAAAGACAAAAATAATGCCAGGCCTGTGTTTGAAGTGGGGGACCATGTGTTGTTTTTCAGAGAGGGTGACAGAGGAAGAGCACACTCTGCCAGATGGCACGGTCCAGCTGTAGTCACCAAAATTCATGAAGAAGGGACTGCAGTCACTATACAACATGACAGAGAGCGTGTGGTCAGCAAGCATAGACTCAAGCTTTATTACCCACCACTGGCAGACGTGTCAGGGGTAGAATTCTTGGACATGGATTCAGAGCAGGAGTCTGGTGGATTGATCTCACCCAATGAATTGGCTAAGGACGTCATTGATGCAAGCACTAGCACCACAGTAGAAGCTCCTGTGTTCCTCAGTAGTGCAGCCCCACTACAACCCAATAGTCCACCTGGGCAGGAGGACGGTGCACAGGGTGAGCAGCAGGTAGCACCTCCCTCACACCTGGAGGAGTCACAAAATAGAGCAGATCCTGTCGTTCCCAGGAAGTCATTTGCTGAGATTCTTAAGGCCTTGCACAAGGCACACAACACTAAAGCAGTTGTGGCAACAGGTACAGCACAGGTCAATGCTGTAGGGGATGCAGGTCAAGATCCTAGTATTTTGGCTGTAGACACCCAAGCACAGGTGAGTATCATCAGTGCAGAAGCTGTATCTGGTCTGAAAATGAAGGCCTCACCATGGGCTAGAGTGTCAGATTTTTCAGGCAAAACCAAAATGCAGGTCAAAGGTCAGGTGAGCATTCAAATCTTGGGTATGCCCACTCCATTTCAGGTGGTTGAGGGTTACTCAGGGAATGCCCTGTTAGGGGAACCTTTTGTATCTTACCCTGGTGTTGTCATCTCAGCTGGGAGGTTGAGTGTGGCAGGGGTAGGACAGGTGCCTCTAGATCATTTTAAAATCCCTTTGAGCCAGATTAGCACTGGGTTGGATGCTGCCATCAATGCAGTTAAGCCCAAGTACCTCCCAGGTCAGGAACCGTGTGTGGAGGACCTCATACACTCTCAAAAGCTACACCCTTCAGCGTTTGGGCTTGGTAGATGGGATGTTGCATCCATGTCTCCCCTGTCCTATGATGATATTGTACGGGACTGCCAGACGCAGATTGGGTTTCTTAAGTGGCTGGAGGCTTTTACCAAAGCCAGGGAGGAGTGGGTTGTTCCAGATGCACGTAGTCCCACACACACACCACCTGTGACTCCTCTTGATGCTATGCCAGCTGGAGCCAAGAAGCTAAGGTTAAAGTTTGTGTGCAAGCATAAACCTCAGGCTGATGGGGGACCACCCATTTTCCATGCTAGGCCATGTGTACTGAGTTCAGGGGCTCTACAGAGCTGACAGAGGCTGAGCTTTATACTCCTGGTATTCAGCAAACGTCTCTCAAGGTGTTGCTTTCCTTGTTTTTGCATCAGCTTAATACAGGGAAGGATTATGTGTGTAAAGCCACAGATATCAAAAGAGCCTTTCTAAAGGGGGACCCTGCCATAGCACAGCAGGTCTGGAGAGGTCAGGTATACGTGGTGAATACTCCTAAGGTGTGGCACAGGGATATTGTTCAACCCTTGTTGAGGCCAAACCTGGGGGTTGAAGGGTTGCAGTCAGCTCCAAAAATTTTTAGGCTGTCTGCACAGGAGGTATTCATGAAGCTAGGGGCCACCTATGATGACATTGACCCTTGCCTGTTTGTCATCCCACACCCTGATGGAATGATGATGTTTGTCTGGCATGGGGATGATCAGTTAATCTCAGGTCCTAGAGCTGCAGTGGATGCTTTCATAGCTCAGGTGTCTGCCAGTTTTGAGATTGGCAAGCAGCTAGAGCTGGGCAAGGAGCCAGTCAAGTTCTGTGGCATGATGCTTGAGTTGCTGCAGCAGCAGGGCAGCTGGGTTTGTTCCATGCAGGCCTCTGCTGAATACATTAAGTCTTGTCTGGATGTCCTGCCTGTTCACATCACCCCTGACATGTGCCCTACCATTAGAGGCAAGCTTGGTTGGCTATGTGCTACATGTGCACCCCACCTGGCTTTTGTGAGCAGGGTAGATGATGAGGTACTACAGGAGGTAGGAGCACGGGCAATCAAGCAGTTGTTGCATGATGGTCCACCTTTGATGCTTCACTCACTGGACCTGTTTACTCCCATTCACATCACGTGCATGATGGATAGTTCAATGGAGTCCAGGGTAGTTACCAAGGTTCAAGCCAGAGAGGCTGGATTGTTTTTCCTGCATAACCAAGGTGGGAAGAAGTCACTAGTCTCCTGGTTCAGTAGATTGCACAAGAGGAAAGCTGTGAGTAGCAATGTAGCTGAATGCAGGGCTGTGGTATCTTCTGTCTTGCATGCAAGGTATCTCAATCACTTGCTGGTCTGGCTTCAACACCAGGCTGGTAGCTCTGCAGGAGTGAAAGCACATTTGCTGACTGACTCTCAATCTATCATCTCTTTCCTTGCCAATCCTTTGGCTGTACACTCGGACCTGGATTGGATTGTGCTAAAACAGGAATGCAAGTACCTGGAGTCTAAAGCCCACGTCAGGGACAAAGACAATGCTGCAGATGCACTGACCAAGGTGCCACAAGCAGCAGGACCACAATACCAGGTCTTGTATGGGTTGATGAACCCTGGTTACAGTCTGAAGTGACTGGCACATTGTACATGTTAGCCCATGACCCCCTGCCTAATACTGCAGCTGAAAGGCTGCAGTGGCAGCTGGGTAGTTTTCTGACAGTGAGAAGCACTGGTCTAGAAAGTTGGGACATGATGAATGTGTTATTTATTGAATAAAATTTTGTGAGACACTTGTTTGGATGACCATGACATGCTGGGGCCTGGAGCACCCATCTCACTCAGTTAAGAAACCATGCTTGAGACATGGGGCCTTTTTAATGCATCTCTTGTACATGTGTGAGGTGACCTTTGGGTCCTAGTAGGTTATCTGACAGTTTTTTTAAGGCATTGGGAATGGCTGCGTCCATTTGATGGCTATGTGTGTTTCTGTTGAAACCCAAAGAAAACTTAAAGTGGGAGTTAGTCTAAGTCTCCCGCCTGTAGCCTAAGTGGACACGTGCCAGCACCGCCGGCGCCCAATTGGGTACTGGGACGGTGCTGGACTAGAGCAGTCGTGGCATGGACACGTGGCTGTACTCAGTATGTGATGAGCCGGTACCTCAGTACCGGGACTGTAGTTGTCATGTTAGGACTGACTAGATCAGGTTGTAACTGATAGGCTAGTCCGTCCAGGATCAGTAAGTTAGTTTAACTTACGCAAAGTCTGGCCAGCCATCGTTGACGGCTGGCCAGCAGTATATGTGCCATTCTATCCTAATGCCAAGGTGTCTCGTCGTTCACGCACACTCTCGCCATTTGGCAGTGCCCAAGCATTCCAAGCTTCGTGTTGCATAACTCCTTGCACACTAAGTCAAAACATCCCAGCACTCCTAGATAAATTAGTGACCAAGGGACCATGCATGCAGTAACACTGAAAATTGCCAACTAGAAATAGGTGGCACTGTGACCATCACGGAGCAGATTTTCAAACTGCACAAGTTATGCATATACATGAAAGCCAATAAGACATGACCATGAAACAATAACCCATGCAGGCTAACAACATGAAACCAAATAACACATGCACTGGTGGGACCATGAAACAATAACCCAGGCTAACAACATGAAACCAAATAACACATGCACAGCCGGTGGGTCCATGAAACAATAACACACACTTCAAACCATGCCGGCCCATGGTGATACACGGCGCGCGCATGAGCGCGGGCAGGAAAGGCCAAATGCCATGCCACGTAGGCAACAAATGCTAGCATTCTTAGTCAGCCTCCGTAGGACTATATCCCAGGCGGACATGCTCCGCCCTGAGATGGCGGCGCCGCGCCACCCCCTTGAGCTTCCGGGTGGTGGCTGCTGCCCCCCTCGTGGTAGTGGCGCCCTTGAAATTCTTGGCGCATTCGCCACGCTGGGAGAGGCGCTGCCATACCCGCTGCTTCGTCACGTTGAAGTCCAGCCCCTCCACCTGCCCGGAGTGGAAGAGGCCGAAGCAGTTCCGCTCGCTGTTGCTGCAGAACGCCATGTCACAGTGCTCGCACATGACCGAGGTCTTGTGCTTCCTGCCTTGCGCGCAGCACAGTTGGCACAGCACCTGCTCCACCCAGAAATTTGCCCATCTCACGCATTGTTAAGGGGTGCCACTCACGCTCACCTGGCTTGCCCGCCCACTTGAGCTCAGCATAGTCGTTGGTCTCCTTGACAATCTTGGCCACGACATCACGTTGGGACCAGAAATTAAGGGAGAACAGCCCGAGGGGCCCAAACTTGAGCTGGGCAGGGGAAAGGTTTTGATAGCAGGCGGTACCCGTCATCGGCGACAGCACCGGAGTATCGGGAAAAGGAAACACACCTGGCTTGCCGAAACCAGATTTCCAGACAGTCTCGGCTGGCTCCTCAGTGGCAGGAGTGTCGTTAGGAAAAAACGAATCACCGAGCTCAGCCTCACCGCTCGGCACCGGACCCTCCGCACCCTTCTGGTAAACAAAGTCGTCATCGGAAGCGTCCGAGACAACGCTCTCGCTGGCCGCCGCCTTGGTCTGACGGCGCCTTTTCGGGGCGTGGCTGATGGCTGGGTTCTTCTTCGGGTTGCCGACAGCGCGCTTCCCCGGCTCGCGTCGCTTGACCGGTGTGGGCAGCTCGATATCCTCGGATTTGTCGTCGTCGTCCTCGCCGGCGTCAGAATCGCTATCCTGGCCCTGCTCGCTATCATCGTCACTGCTACCTGCCATTGGGACCTTCCTGGCTGCGCATTCTTTCACTAGAGCTTCGTAATCATCTGAGCTGCACGAATATATGAAAATCTGCTCACGGGTGAATGGGTACGTGAGCTTGTCGTCCGGGAAATAGCACCGTGCACCATCTCCGGACCTGTTCACTGTCACTACCTTGCCCGGCAAACGTACCTCGCTGTGTTTTTCCCCATACTGCTCAATCGCCCAGTCTAGTCCGAATTTTTCCACAGGCACTGCCATGAAAATGCCCTTCTCTACCTTGAAAGTCCATCTATCTGCCTGCATTTCGTCCGCCATGTCTACGTCCGCGCTCCCCCCTTTTTTCGCATCCTTCGTTTTCGTACGTTTTTGTCAATTTTTTTTACCGCCCAACAAACCTGCATGCACCAGGGTGCCCTGTTGACTTTGACCAGGGTTTCCACCCTGATACGGTGGTCAAATACGGTCAGACAAGTGTCCTACGGATAGAGTGAATCTAGATCTTTTCGGTGGTCTAGTTGGTTCCCGCCAAAACCTTCCCGCCAAATCCCTACAGGGCGCACAAACTCATGCCGAATGTAAGGCATGAGAAAAACTCGCAGTCGAAAATCGGCACGAGGACGGTTTAGGGGTGCTGAAGCAGAGGCAGTAACTCCTGATGTGACAACCTTGCATGCAGTTGGTCATGACGTCATCCCTGATCAACACGTTCAAGCTGGAAGTAATCCCCGGGTCACTTGCCCACGCTCCTTGCTATGATGTGCTCACATGGGTCTTATTGCACCCACAGTTTGTCGGATGGTTAGCCTGTCCTTTTTTAGCTAGCCGCGCCCGATTGCAGCTGTGGCATGCCTTTGGCATGAAGGAGACTGGGGGTCTCTGCCCTTTCTCCTGTAGTGCACTTCGGTGCTCCGTGACTCCCCAACGGGAGCACGAGTTTAATTAATTAATTAATTAATTAATCCCCGGGTAAGTCCTGGCCAGACCCCTGGATCGGTTAACTCTCCATCCTTAGGACAGGCAGATGTGGTCCCCGGCCTCTAGCCTCACTAAGCATAGAGGTGTGGGCCTGAAAGATGTGGTGCTGGCTATGCAAAAAGCCAAGCAAGCACCTCGGGTGTCCAAGCTCAGCCAGTTGGAGGAGTACGTCCGAGGATGCTGTCCTAGAGGTAGATACCAATGCTGAGGTTTCTGTTATGGGATCTCAACATACAGGTCAACGGCAGGTGCTTTCGCCTAGTTGTGCTTGGGTGTCTGACTTTAGTGGCAGGACACACATTATGGTATTGGGAGAGGTGCTGGTACCCTTCATGGGTGAGAATGTCACATTTCTTGTGCTTGAAGATTATGATGGCCCTATCATCTTGGGTCAAAATTTTCTGAGCTCTCCTAGAATTGTTGTGGCATCTGATAAGCTGAGAAAGTTTGGCTGGGGTAGCATACCCTTGGTCAATTTGAAAACCTCCCTTGCCAGTGTATTTAATTCTGTGAAAGCGATCAAGAATGTGCAGTGGCCTGAGGATCAGATTCCTGTGGCTTCCAGTCTTGTGATGCCAGCTGCTCTTCATCCTAGCAGTATTGGTATTACTAAGAGATCACTGGCTGCTCATTCTCCTCTCAGCTATGATCAGCTTGTCCAGGAAATGAGTTCTCCTCTGATGTTTGAGGCCTGGAGGCTAGCATTTGCCAAGGCCCTAGAGGAGTGGTTGCAGTTTGACTGCTGTCAGCCTGTGATCGAATGAAGTTCCCCCATATAGTACACGGTTGAAGCTCAGATTCGTCATCAAGCGGAAGGAGGTGGAGGGTGTAACGACTAAAAATGATCATCAGCATCATCCACAGTCCAATATGAAAGATCTTTTACCTGGGTTGCTTTCTTGAGTTGCAGAACTTCAAGTATCCGAGCAACGTTGAGATGGAAATTCCACAGCACGTGATTTAGGGAATCACAACCCCTTGTAGACACAAAGACAAGCTCGTGTATAGACGACCTCTGTGGAACTGAAGGACGTCTATAGCCAAGGGGCTCTTATGAATGGACAACAAAGACAAGCTTTATTATACCATGATGAATCAAAACCAACGCTGCTACAATGGCGACCCCGCGTCCTTGATATCGACGTGCTTGTCGAACTTGCTCCAACCTTAGCCTGAAGAGAACCAATCAGAATCATGGAATTCTACACAAGATCTTCGTATCCATCCTAGTCACACAAAACAGAACAACACCACACACAGCCTGGCAGAATCTTTCCATGAGATCCTAAATCTGTCGTAAGCACTGAAGTCCCAAAGGAGCATTTAAGACTCAATAGTACCAACCAACAAACTATAACCCCACGTGGATCAGGCCACGACCAATGAGGGTTCCTATCAGTTGGTTGACAAAGTATCAGCTCCAAGTACCGTCGTCTTAGAAACCTCATAACTTTCCCAATACTGATCCAAAAGTCCTCGAATAAAAGCCAAACATTCACAAAACAAAGGATGTAACAACAAAGTCATTTTTGCTTGTTACATATCTCCCCCTCAAAACTGGACCTAGCTCCCAGGTCCAATAGCCAACTCTTGAAGGCAGAGGAACATTGAACAGAAATCCACCATCTCTTGGGAAAAGCAGATGGGTTTTTACATCCCTGGAAACAGGGCCTCCTATCTCATAAACATCTAGTCGTGCAGGTGCTTACAGCAGACAAGTCACTTCCTTATATCTACTAAAAACCCAGATAAACACATCTCATAATACAAGGTCTTCCATTCAGCATCCTGGAACCTGGAACTCTGGACTGGAACATCAGAACTGGACTGGAGCCCCCCCCCCCATCATCCATCCTGGAATCCCCCCCTCACACCACAATCCAAAGCACCTTCCATGCTCTTCCACCATCCTTCCCCATCCTCTTAATTCCTTCTCAGCTCTGTTCTTCACAGGCTATACCAGTCCCCATTCACACCATCCTTGCCCTTGGTCCCAAACAAGGGAAACTGCTCCACCATGTGAGCCAATTCTGGCCAGTTCCTGCTGACCTGCAGCACCATGCACGTCTCAGCAGCCCCTGCTGCCATCTGGGCAACATAACGCAGGCATGTCCCTGGGTAGGAGAGAAGCACCACAGACTGGCTCTCAGGATCCATCACCCAAGTAGAGGACGTCTTGTGCCTGCTCACCCATGACCTGTACGCCCACCAGAACTGGAGAAAGGTCTTGACCACTGACCACTTAGCACCTATCAAAGGCACCAGCACCCTCAATGGGGTCAGACGAACCTTGAGCTCCATGGTATACTTAGGCAACCCTGGGCTGCAGAAAAGGTTGGATGTCTCCAAAGGGAAGCACCTCTTGACCGAGCTGGAAGAAGAAGGAGCCAAGTCAAAGTCTCCCTGCTGAACTGAAAACTCCAACAACTCCATGTAGGAGGCCTCACCCATGCTCACTGGCTTGAACTGCGTGAAGGCCCCCTTCAAAGCCTCAGGCAAGGTGGTCAACATTATTATCCTGCCCCTCTGCAGGTCTCATGTCAATCTCAGGTCCTGGAGTCAGGGCAAACATCCTGTGCAACAGGTGGGCCACAAAAGGAGAGCCAATCTCGTACAGGCTGGTGTGCAACTGAGACAAGACCTCCTCCACATAACCCTCAGGGCTCACTTCCCCCTCTCAGCAGCCAATGCCTTGGCCAGCGTCTCACAATGCTCACAAGGTCCCGTGCACTTCCTGTGATCCACATAGGCCACCACATTCTTGACAGGTACCACATGACGAGGAATCTGAATGATGGGAGTGCTGCTGGAGCTGAGAGCTATGTTAACACCACTCCCCGTCTGGGGCTGGGACAAGGACAACCCCTGAAGAAGCTCCTGTAGCTTATCCTGCTTGGAGATCACTGAATGCAAGAGCTTGTTAACCCAAATGGCATCCATCTGCTGACCCCTCCTAAGGTCACGCCTGACAATAGTGTCAAACAGGGATTCCACATAACTCATGGGGTTAAATTGGAGGCCTCTGGATGCATACCCGTGACCCCTTCCTCCGTGGTGGCGCCCAGGCCCAAGTTGGGGTACGTGAACTCCTCCTCCATCTGGGACCACACAGCATGCACGAAGAAACCATTCGTTAGTCCTGAGATATAGGAAGGGGAGCAGTGGTCCTCACCAACTCAGTATACCAAGAAGGAAGAGTGAGCCCCTTCTGTTGGCAATACTCCTGGACCACCTCATGGCAGTGAGTCAAGTCAGACAACCACAGCCACTGATGTGGCAGTAGACTCTAACTCTCCTTTCCAGTGCACCTTAAACTGCAGCTGCTTGGTCCTACCCTTTCCTTTGACTCTGTGAGCCACCAGCTGCTCCACTTCATATATCCTCTCCCCCTCACTCAGTATCCAGCTCAAATGGCAATGGAGCAGAAAGGCGTCCCTGCAAGGTGTTGCGTTTATACAACTTGAGCTGGGCCAGGTGAAACACATTAGCCTCCAGTGGGAAGGCACCTGGACTTGAACTACAGTCCCATAGTGGAAGGTGTCCAGGACAGGGTAAGGTCCCAACCACAAGGGTTGCAGTTTCCTGCATTGCTCCTTTTCAGGTAGCACACGATTAGCCTCCAAAAGCACCAGGTCACCAGGAGCCACAAAGGTGTGTGTAGCCAACATCTGTTGCCAAGCATTGTTTAAGGGGACGGTCCCGGCGCGAATATTTTGGCGCCGAAAAATTCCCGCCAGTACCCACGACCTAAATTGCGTGCGTGAGTGAAAATGCAATATTTCCGGACGAGCCATGGCGGCTACCAGACGAGATGCCAGACTTGAAACGGAGGCTTTGCGGCGTTTAAAAGCATGGCAAGTCTCGTTCGAATGCCCAGAAAAAGATTTAGATTTCATATTGTCGCGGAAATTACTTTTTGAGGCCGGGGCAGCTGCCGAAGACCATACACCTCCGAAATCCGAAAAGGCCCCCAACAACGTGATGCGCCATGCCGCCTATCGCCATTTTGCGGCTAAAATGGGCTGGCACGATGAGGGTGCGGCCAAGGAACTGCCGAAGGAAGTAGAAACTATAATTAAATATCGTTTCCGAATGATAAGAAGCCATATACCGGCTTCATTCCGACCGTCGACAGATAGATCGTTTGGGCCAGATTTTAGGGGGGGCGTAGTTTAGGGAGGAAATGGTGCGACCAACAGCAAGAGTGGCAGCGGCTAAACAGAGGTGGACGAGCACAAGTGGTGGCAGCCTGGCAGCGCGGATAGCCGCGTCAGCGCCAGCGGCTAGGGGACGGGGCAGACCGCCGGGCGCAGTGAATTTGGCGAACAGAGGGCCAGGACGTCGCATTAAGCAGCAACATAAAGCGGTTGCGAAGCCCAGCGTTACGGCGGACTCCATAGCTACGCAACTGCCCAATGCGCCACGGAAGCCCGCCAGCGGTTCAGCAAGCGCGGAAGCAGTCACCCCGAAAAAACATCCCGCAAAGCGCAAGTCTGGGCCGCAGATGCGGCTGTCATTTTCGCCCCTGGAGCGCGGCAGTAATGGGAAACTTCGCAAGACCGACGTCGGCCTGGACCCTGCCCAAGGCGAGGAATTCGGCACGCCTCGTTTGATCATCGATGTTGCTGTCTTGGCAGGTATTGTGGCAGCCCAAGCTTGCCCTCGTTGTCACAAGCTCACCTGCAAAATGTTCAAGCAACCTGTCCAGCGCCCCGGGGATCCACCCTGCATTCTTGTGGCCTGTCAAAACCGCTTCTGCAAGGGCAGCGAGGGTGCACCATACCGCCACACTGTTGCTATCAACGCACCCGTGGCACAGCTAAGGCAGGCTGCACGCAACCCCATGGCCACTTTGTGGGCTGCGTCCGCTGTTTTCTTTGCTGTCCCACGCCCCACGCTCATGCGGGTAGCCACGTTCTTGGGGGTGGAGTTCCCTTTCGTGGGCAAGGGGAAATGGGGGCGGGATGTGATGCAAGTGGCATCAGAGGTTATCCTTGAACTCAAGCGGGTCATCGTGCAGAACAGGGAGCAGGCCAGGCTGTATGAGCAAGAGAAGGGGAAGCACCGTGTGGATGCAAAGGGGAGGCAGGGTTGTGACACCTCCATAGACGGGTCATGGCTGACTAGGGGGTTCCACTCCTTGTGGGGCCAGCAGTGCCTAATCCACGCAGGCACCAAGCTGGTAATCGCACACCATATTAGCTCCAAATTCTGTCCCAAGTGTGCAGCAGCCAAGCGCGCAGGCATTCCTGTAGCCCCACATGACAACTGCTGGAATAACACGGAGGGCAGCAGCAGGAGCATGGAGGGGGAGGGGGCAGTGTATATGCTGGAGGAGCTGCAGTCCTTACAGGCAGGGGTGCGCACGGGCATGGTGATGCATGCAGCAGTAGGGGCCCCTGGTGAGAAAGTGGTTGCAGACAAGCCCCAAGAGCAGCGTTTGTATGCTGCCACGGTTGTGAGTGATGGGGACACCACGTGGTTCGCGCGTGTGCAGCAGTCTGATGCACTAAAGGCTAGCAAGCACATCCCCAAGAAGTTGAATGACCTCAACCACCTCTCTGGCACCTTGTATGCTGCACTGCTTCGAGCCAAGAAGGACCACCTGAAAGGTGTCAGGAATGTGCTCACCCCTCAGCAGCTCACTAGCATGACCTATGGTTACCGCGCATGCATCAGGGCAAACTGGCACATGGGGCCGCGCCACCTTGTGGGCGCTATGAGCAATGCATTGCAGCATTACTTTGGCGACCACGATGATTGCCCCAATTGGCCCAACCACCAACTGAAGGATGGGGTGGTCACGGAGGTGCAGTGGTGTGAGGGCAAGCCTGGGATGGCGAGGGAGGTGATTGTGAGGGGGCGGACAGTGGATGTGCTGGCCATTGTGAAGAAGGTGTGGGAGGGCAAGACTACCGAGGAGATATTGCAGGGCTGCTGCCATGAGGGCAGCAGCAACTTGAATGAGTGGGTGCACTCAGTTCAGGTGGCGTCCACCCCACGTGGCAAGGGTGGCTTTCCTGGTTTGCTATACCCTGCTTCCATGGCTATTGGCATCTTGCGGGCGCAGTTTGGGGATGACTGGTGGGTCCGCCTTGCTGGCCTTCTCGGCATTGTGTTTCAACCCTCCCTGCTGCTGCAGCTGGCGGCCCTGGCACGGGATAGGAAGCTGCAGCAAGCCAAGAAGAAGACGGTGGAGTTCAAGCTGGCAGAGAAGAAGAAGGAGATGCTAGCGAAGGGCCTGCAGTGGGCCGACAAGCAAAAGGACAAGTGCACCTATGAGAAGGGGGTGGCATATGGGGGTGTGTCCCCAATCGCCAACAGTGACAGCGAGGGTGAGGGTGAGGGGGAGGAGGGGGAGGAGGAGGAGTGGGATGACACTCCCTGCCTTGTGTGCTGTAAAACCAACTCCCCGGCCGCGAACCCAATAGTGTTGTGTGATGGTGAGCGTGAGGGCAGGAAGTGTGACCAGGGGCTACATTTGAAGTGCATGGACCCCCCCCTGAATGCTGTGCCCGAGGGGAGCTGGTTTTGCCCCACATGCGTGACGGGTGATAGTGATAGTGATGAGGAGTCCTAAACTAGACATGTTTGGCGCCACTAGGTGGCCATCTGCCAAAATTAATAACTGCTACAGCTGAGCTCAGAATGCCACCAAACTTTGTCAGTGCCTTCTATGGTCATGACAGAATTTGACTATTACTTTTTAGGCCTAACTGATGTGTTATGAGTGTGTATGGGGGCGCCCCGCCTAAAAAAGCGTATTTTTGGCCCAAAAATTAATAACTCAATGAGATGTGCTGATTTTGTTGATCCAATTAGGTAGAAACAATGTCCCATGACATTTTTATATGGGTATTACTTTTTTCATGCAACTGGTTCTCCCACTGTTCTGGGCAAGATGTGCCCCGGAGGGGGGTTTTTTCTATTTTTAGCTCGTAGCCGGTGTATGGCTGGGGGTAGTACCCCCAACAAGTGGTGGTATGCATGCCCAAACATCATGTTTATGGTCCCCAAACATCATTCAGTGGTTGTCAGTTGCAGTTCTGTAGTTATTAGGGGGGGTAAGTTTTGATATATTTCTATGGGACCCTCCCCTTAAATACTTGTCCTGTGCATGCAACATCTGAGCAGCAACCATACTGTGAGCTTCCTGGAAGGATGCTATCAGCTGGTGGACTGAGGTTAGGCGTCTTCTGAAGGGGCCTTCAGCATCCCTGTCAGGTAACTCCAGGTCAAATGGAGTCAAGGGGCACTGGCCATGGCAAATGACAAATGGAGACATTTGGTGAGGAGCCAGGGGTGAGTTGTTGATGGCAAACTCTATGAAGGGAAGTTTCTTGTCCCATTCCTTGTTATCATGGGTACAATATAGTGCTTCTGGCATTCCCGTACAATACGGTTCAGCCTCTCCACAGCCCCCCGGCGTGCTGGCACACCTGTATGCTACTCCAAAGGCCAACTTAGTGTCCAGGATGTCAAAGAAGGACTTCCAGAACCCAGACATCCACAAGGGATCCTGGTCAGTGATGATTACACGTGGCATGCCATGCAGTCTGTACACCTCCTTCATGAACAACTCTACACACTGGGCAGTTGTGAGATGGGCATTGCAGGGGATGAGATGGCACATTCTAGACAGCCTGTCCATCACCACCAGTATCCTGTCATTGCCAGCATCAGAAACAGGCAAGCCACAAATGAAGTCCATGGTCACACTGATCCAGGGTCGAAGGGCCGGGAATAGGCATTGCCATAGGAAAGATAGGCACAGCCTGAGTCCTAACCTTATTCCTTTGGCATGAGTCACAGGAAGCCACATAGGCTTTAATATCACGAAACATGCCAGGCCACCAGAACCTCTCTTGTACTTCACTGGAGAAGCTTAGCATACCCAGGATGACACGCAGTCACGTCGTCATGGAAGCAATGCACCACAGTGGGAATGGCCATTTCTGGCACATAGACCTTCCTGGTCACTACTGTCGACACTACATGATCTGCATCCTGGGTGTGGACATAAAGGACTCCCTCCCAGTACTCCACAGGCCTGTTACCAAAGCTTCCTTCCTGAATGGCCTTAGTGGCCAGGTCCTCAGTTTTAGTGAAGGCCTTAATCACGTCCAGCAGGGCAATACTCATAGGGTTAGGCATGCAGGGCTAGCTGTTTGCCAGGTCCTAAAGGCTGCAGCTGCAGCACCTCACCCTCCTGCAGGTGACTAGTGACTAGATGCTTGGATGACAGAACATCAGCCACAGGTGTACGTGACTTCCCCTTGATCTCAGCTGCCAATCCTCTAGACTTGGTCAGCATCCCTGGCTCCAGTATCCACTTCCTGGGCCGTCCCTTCCCCCTCCTAGGATTCTCTGTGCTTGATTGTGTTGTGAGAGTGGACTGGCTACCAGCAGACCCTCCCTAAGACTGCTCTGCAGTGACTGACCCCCACCCTGGACGCCTGTCGACCCTGGGACAGAGCCCTGGTCAATGAGCATCTCGTGACTAAAGCTAGCCTCTACAGGGGGTGGCTCAGCTTGGAGGTTTGCTTAGCTGCCTGTGCCCTGGTGACAGCACCACACTCTACTACAGAAACCATGGCAGCACAAATATCCAGATCCTCGTGAAACGCTCCCATCAGATCCCTTCTCCTAGAGAGGGCGTCTGGCACCACATTCTGTGATCCTGGGACATACTGCACAGAGAAAGGATAGAATCCCCCTAGGTACTCCATCCACCCAGCCATCCTCTTACTCATCCTACTCTGTTCTAGCACGTGCACCAAGGGCCTGTGGTCAGTCATCAGGGTGATAGACTCTTGCCCTAGCCCATCTGTAGCACTGCTAGCCACAGAAAACTGAGCTCCCTTCAACAGATGCTCCCACTTGTGACATGCTACCACTAAACCCAGCAACTCCTGCTCGTGTACAGGGTAGTTACGTTCAGCTGAGCTCATGGTTTTAGACATGTACTCCACTGGCTGTGGTCCATAGCCATGGTCTTGCATCAGCACAGCACCTATGGCGCCTTGAGAGGCATCTGACCTAACCTGATAAGGTAGATCTGGATTGGGACCCACTAGCACAGGGGTGGATGTGAGCTTCTGCTTCAACAGGTCAAAGGCCTGCTGACACCTATCTGTCCACTCAAACTGAACATCCTTCTTGATTAACTCAAGCAAGGGGGTGGAGATGGCAGCCATGTCAGGGATAAAACGCCTGTACCACCCCACCATGCCCAGGAAGGACTTGACATCATGTGCAGACTGCAACACAGGCCACTCAAGGATGGCAGCAATCTTAGCATTGTCAGGTGTCATACCCAAGGAACTCAACTTGTACCCTAGGAACCCCACTTCATGCCCCCACTCCACCTTAGACCTCTTGACAGACAAGTGGTAGTGCTGGATGACCTTCAGGACCTCCTCCACGTTCTCCAGATGCTCCTTGAACGTCTTTGAGTGCACCAGGATGTCGTCCATGTAGGCCACCACGCAGGTCCTGAACACGGGTCTTGCAGGGTCACACAGGTGGGCAATGTCTTTGAACCTGGGATTCCTGAGATCAGGGGAGATCTGAGGCAGAGAGTTCCCTGTCAGATGGCCAAAGATAGCATTCACAAACATCTGCATAGTAGCTGGGCTGTTGGAGGCCCCCATGGGCATCACAGTCCACTGGAACTGACCCCAGGGTGTGGAGAATGCAGTTTTTGGAATGTCCTCAGTAGCTATCCTGATCTGCCAGAACGCGTGTCTAAGGTCAAACTTGGTGAAGTAAGATGATCCAGCTGTCCTCTCTAGCAGCTCATCAATCCGTGGCAAGGGATACTTGGACTTCACTGTGACCTTGTTCAGGCCTCTCAGATCAATGCACAACCGCCATCCACCATCATGCTTGGGGACAAGCAAACACCCAGAGCTGAAAGGACTATTGGCAGGAAGAATGAGTCCAGCTTCCAACAAGCCTGTCAAGATCACCTTCAGCTCTGCCATCTCAGCTGGCCCCATCCTGTACATGGGAACAAAGGGAGGCCTGGCACCATCCACAAGCTTGATGACATGAGTGATTGGCCCTTCAGGAGGGTACTGTGGCATTTTGTCCTCAAAAATGGCAGCAAACCTGTCCAAAAGGGCATCATGCAGCTTCTGCTCCTCCTCTGTGACAGCTGGTACTGGGTTCACAGCATTCACCGTGTGGCCATGAGTCTCATCAGAGGGTGAGTTAGGAACCAGCTGTAAGAGAAAGACGTGTTCCACTGGGTAAGTAGCCAGGTAAGACAAGGTGTGATTGGCAGACCATACGTGCTTAAGTAATGCAGCACGTTTCTCTTCCAGTGAAGGCACCTTGACGTCCTCCTTGGCACCTGCAACCCCTCTCCCATCATTGACAGCCTCATTAGTAGAACAGCACTCTGTGACTGGTCTTTCTCCCCCCTTAATCACTGTGGTGGCGTCCCACACTGACCCATCCTGAAACTGCACCACCTTCTCAGACCACAAGATGGCAGGATTAGCAGACTCCAACCATGGCATCCCCAGAATCACATCAGCAGCAGTGAGTGGAATGACATCTGCTGTGACAGACAAGGTTTGACGTGAGCACACTTGAAAAAGCAGTTGCACGTAGCCAGGTGAGTTACTCTGCCTACCATCAGAATATTGGACCTTAACAGGCACAGGGTGGGGAGCACTGGTAGATGCAGCTCCTGCACCAAGGAAGTGGAAATGTAGTTACTTCCTGCACCTGAGTCAATCATGAAGAGACATAAAGGCTGAGCCAAAGGGACTGGCACGTTCAACAGCCTAGCCTGGAACTTCAAGAGTTGACTGGGAATAGGAGGGCCCAATGGGGTGGTGGAATCAGAGGCAGACAAGTTGTTCACAGGACGGACATGCACAGCAGGCAAACCAGTTAACTCCACCGCTGGACGTAGTCCTGGGGGCTCCACTAGTTTTTTGGCAGCTCAGGAGGATGATCTGAAGACGAGCTCCCCACTGAAGGCTGCACCTGCTGATCCTCTATGCCGTCTGCCTCCCCTTCTCCCTCCTCCTCCTCTGCTAGGAGGTGCCACAGGGCGTTGACCATCCGACGCCTGTCTTGCCTGCTGAAGCCCTTGGGCTGGAATGGTCCCTTGCCCGAAGCCTGGAAGTTGGGTCTAAACCCAGGCTGTGCCCTGTGGTCGCTCTGGCTCACCCCAGGAGGGAAGGTGGATGGTCTGGTGAATGGAAGAACCCCCTGAGGACCCTTGGTGTCGCCTGGGAACTGGTCTCGCTTGGGGCAATCCCGTGCAAAGTGCCCAGCTGGCCACACGTGAAACAGGCTCCTTTGGACTGCTCCATGGCACTGAGCTCCTCCATCACAGCGTTCAGCTGGTTCAGGGGCTTCTTAACAGCAGGCGCCTGGTTGCCTGCAGCAGGCTCCCACTTGAGGGAAAAGTCAGGGACACGGCACAGCGTGAGGGCATAAGACAGCACAGTATCCCACTTCCACTCGACATAGTCGAAAGGGGAGAAATGCTTGTCAATATCCACCCTGACTTGAGGGGAGAGCCCATGCAGAAACCTGTGAAGAGCTTCAGAATCAGAGCACTGGGGGATTTTGGCCCTCAGGTTGGTAAACGTCTCTACGTATTGTGGTAGTGTCAGGCCGACTGAGTACAGTTGGCCAACGCGTCCCGGTCCAGACGGAGCTGGTCCTGGGGAAGGAGAAAACGTCGAAATGAAAGCATGAGAGATGGCAAATCCTTGCAAGTATTACCTGCCGAGGATCGTAAAAACTCATCAAACCTGTCGGCTGCACTGTCGCTCATTCGCTGTCGAACCATCTTCTTCTGGATGTCCAGGGAAAGTCGTTCTTCCGCTCGTTTGCCGTAGTTAGCAAAGTGGATAGCGAACACATCCTGGAATCGAGTAGAGAAATGATCGAAACTGCGGTGGGTTAGATTGGTGAGCGACAGCTTGTCTACGGATTCGATTTTTGGAAATGGCGGGGCGGAACCTTGATGCGGTGGTATAGTGACGGTCACGGGGACGTCGCTGGCGGGGGTGGTGAAGGTGACCGAGGTCGTCTGCGCTGGATCCTGCCTATCGCTATCCTGCGTCTCATTCCTCGTAGTAACTGCGGTACTATAGGTAAAACCCTTCCGTCACCCAACCGAGGAGCCTCTCTCCCCAATCCAGCAACCATGTCACGCATGGCCGCCTCCTCCTCCTCAATTCTCTGACGAAGTCTTCCCACATCCTGTTCCACCTCCTCCACCATCTTTCTATACATCGCTGCGTGTTGTTCATCGTGTATAATCTGATTTTAGCTGCTGAGAGGCGATCCGCTGCAAGTCTGGTCCCGTCTCTTCCAGGCGTGGTATTTAGCGGGAAAAGAAATGAAGATGATGCACTCGCACAGGACTCGTTCGCGCGCTTGGAATCCTGGGCGACAGTGACGCTCCTCGACCCACGCCTGTCAGCGATGGCTCGCCTGGTTGGAGACCAGATGCAATGACGGAAAACTTGGGCCCTATGGACAACGAGGGCCGCCTCACTTCAGACATAGAAGTACGGTTGAAATCAAGTTGACGCCGTGGAGTACGAGTAGTTGTCTCAGCACCTTCCCTAGCAATGGGTTCCAGAGATGATGACGGATCGCTTGCACCTTGATTAGTAGGGGGTAAAGGTGATTGTGTCTTCGAACTACTCATACTTCCACATGGAGTCGCGATCGTCTGCCTAGTAGAGACAACGGTTACGGCTGACTTCTAGTGTTACAGAGCAAGACAGTCACATCAGGATGTGTCTCTCTGTAACACCGTAAGTTTTCCGCAACTCTATGAATCTTCTCGGATGACAGACATCTGATCAACGTTGTACTACCCGGAAGGTTGCGACTTCAAGAGAAACACCAAAGTAGAGATCCTCCGATACCAATGTAACGACTAAAAATGATCATCAGCATCATCCACAGTCCAATATGAAAGATCTTTTACCTGGGTTGCTTTCTGAGTTGCAGAACTTCAAGTATCCGAGCAACGTTGAGATGGAAATTCCACAGCACGTGATTTAGGGAATCACAACCCCTTGTAGACACAAAGACAAGCTCGTGTATAGACGACCTCTGTGGAACTGAAGGACGTCTATAGCCAAGGGGCTCTTATGAATGGACAACAAAGACAAGCTTTATTATACCATGGTGAATCAAAACCAACGTAGCAACAATGGCGACCCCACGTCCTTGATATCGACGTGCTTGTCGAACTTGCTCCAACCTTAGCCTGAAGAGAACCAATCAGAACCATGGAATCCTATACAAGATCTTCGTATCCATCCTAGTCACACAAAACAGAACAACACCACACACAGCCTGGCAGAATCTTTCCATGAGATCCTAAATCTGTCGTAAGCACTGAAGTCCCAAAGGAGCATTTAAGACTCAATAGTACCAACCAACAAACTACAACCCCACGTGGATCAGGCCACGACCAATGAGGGCTCCTATCAGTAGTACCAACCAACAAACTACAACCCTACGTGGATCAGGCCACGACCAATGAGGGTTCCTATCAGTTGGTTGACAAAGTATCAGCTCCAAGTACCGTCGTCTTAGAAACCTCATAACTTTCCCAATACTGATCCAAAAGTCCTCGAATAAAAGCCAAACATTCACAAAACAAAGGATGTAACAACAAAGTCATTTTTGCTTGTTACAGAGGGGGTGTCTATTCCCCATGTGCGTCCAGTTCTCAATGAATACCGTGGTACTGGGGATCTTCTGGGCGAGGAGTTGTATACACCTGGGATGCTACATGATACATGGCGTATTTTATTATGCCTGTATGTCGGTAGTGCTGAACCAGGGTGCTGATATGTCTTCAGTTCTGCTAGATTTCAAGAGAGCATTTCTGAAGGGTGATCCCAGTGTGGCTCAGCAGGTGTGGCATTGTGAAACTCCATTTCATGTGCCAGTTCCCGTAGCCTGGCAGGCAGAGCTCCAGACTAGCTACCTGCTGATTCTGAAGGGTCTAGAAGGTCTCAGGTCTAGCCCCATCATTTGGAGGCTCACCTTGGAAGACTTCTTGACTAAGCACTGTGGGTTGAAGGTGTCATCTGTGGACCCATGTCTATTGCTGGGTAGGTGGCATGATTTACCTGTGTATGCTACTAAGCCTGCATGGTGATGACTTGCACTTGATTGCTCCCACTAAGTGGTTGAGTCAGTTTGTGCCCATCATTAATGATGCATTTCCTTTGGGAAAAGAATTGTGGCAGAAGCCTGGAGAGGCTGTCACGTTCTGTGGAATGCAGGCTACATTGGTTCAGGAGGGGAGTCAGTGGCTGATTAAGCTCCAGGCGGGCAATGACTACAAGAATACCATTCTTCAATCTGTTCCAGAGGTCATGACGTCATCCATTGCACCTGAGCTGAAAGGCAAGTTGGCCTGGTATGGCAGCATTTGTGGGCCTGACATGATGGTCCATAGCAGATCCCCTGATGATGTGCTAATTCTGGAGGATCCTTCCCAGATTATTGCACATGTTAACAAGTCTCCTGGTATTACTTTAGCTGGGATTGATTTGTATTTGCCATTTTCCTTGGATATTTATGTTGATAGCTCCATGGATAGCAGGCAAGTTTCTAAGGTCAGAGGCAGGTCAGCTGGCTTGTTTGTGCTTCAGCAACATAGGCCTAGTCTTGTGGCCTGGTACAGTCGTCTTCAAAGAAGGGTTGCTGTGAGTTCAGATGTCTCTGAGTGCAGCTAGAGCCATTTGTGAAGGGATTCAGTCCAGTTTGTACATCAAGGAGCTGTTGCTAGCTATGGCTTCAGTGACTCCTCATACTCTTCAGCTGGAGACCTTGATCCTTTCAGATAACATGGGTATGGTCCAGTTTGTGCACAAGCAATTGGCCAGAAGCAGAGATCTGGATTATCTCCTGTTGAAGGAGTTGGCAGGTCTGGTGGATATTCAACATCTTCCCGGTTCTGAGAATCCTGCTGATGCCTTGACCAAGTAACAAGTTGCCTCACAAGTCTGCTGAGCAATATAAGCTTCTTAATTACAAGCTGATGAGTTCCTCTGTGTGAGTTGAGTAATTCCAGTTGGAGCTTTGAGTTTGGTGACTGTTGGGTGAGAAGAGCTAACATTGAGCTGGGCTCTGTTATGCTGAGAGCTGTGATGCTCTGAGGGCAGTAATGCTCTGTGTACATATGTGTATAATACTGTATTCTATGTAATGCTCAGTCATGGAGCATGGTGTTGGTTGGGGGTTTGTCCTCAGTTTGAGGTTTGTCTCAACCAAAGGGATTTTAAAGGGCAGGGTTCGATTCCCTGGGGCTGCTTAGGCGGATTTTCCCGGATTGGCTGGCCCATCAACCTTGCTGGTGAGGTGGCGACAGGTCCCCCTAGTTTTGTCCCAGACAGAGGAAGGTAGGTTGTCATGTGCTTAACATATTTTGTGATGTGCTATTTCTCAGTCCATGGTGGGCGCCAGTTCTGATAACTATCAATGTCTACCTGATAAGGTCTTGTGGGTAACTTGTGGGGTTCCAATCAGGAGCCATTATTATGGTGATGATTCCATTTTGGTCATTATTCTGGTTAGCCACAAGCTGCTATTCCAAACACTTGGCTTTCTACTTCCAGTGGATAGGGAATTCATTGTAATTCGTCATGGCTGAGATGTGTTGTGATCTGGTGCTTGATTAATCCCGAGCAGAGACTACAGAGAGCTGGGAGGGATGTCAAGTGCTATGCATGTTGTTTCTATATATGTGTTGCCAAGCCTAACAGCTCTAAAAGAAAGAAAGGGCTGGAGTTAATATGGCTGTTACGTCCAAGCTCTAAAAGAGAAGAAAGGGCTGGAGTTAATATTGCCTGGCAAGCAATATTATTCTACTAAGCTACTTGGCTTGTAGAGATTCTACTTCCGGTTACTACAATCCAGAAACGGGTTCATTCTGATGAGTATTGCTCGAGATATGAGCAAGATACTGTTCTGCTACATTCTACTTGGATTCGGTGATTCTACGGTGGTTCTTCAAGTGACGCGTGGCATACGACGTCTTGTCACAGTGTACGATAGGACATTTAGTCTCCGACACTGCGGTCTATTCAATGCTATTGATTAGACGTAACAAATAGTGACAGGACTCGTGCGACAGGACACTGATGTGACTATTTATGGATAACGAGTCGAGATCTGCTGGTCCAGAGTGAAGGACAGCAATATTGTGAGATGATCTGTCCTATCAGTCATCTGGATGTGACTGCGTCACAATTAGTATATAACGAGCAGGGCGCTGCCACTTGGTAGCACCACTTTCCCTGCACCTGTGTCCTCGCACCTTTGGCGACGGTTCTCACGTGCCTCGTGCATTCTGTGCTGGTAGCCATAACCAGCAACGTAAACCTATTGATTGATATAACTACTTCATGTCCCACGTAGCTCCCACAAAAACCAGCATCTTCATTAAAACAATAAGTGGAAGCATACATGTGACACTAATTGACATGCCCGGAGGCACGCCGTTCAAGGCCCTTCATGAAGTACGTTGCCCTAGAGGCAACCAAGACACGGGTGGGTGGGTGGGGAGCAAAGAAAGAGGCCGACAAAACCAGCCAGAGCGGCTTTTAGTCGCAAAACCTCCCTTATCCCTAGCTAACTGACGTCATTAAACCCTTATGTTTAGTGGATGCTAGTAAGACGCTAACCGTACAGACCGGGGGTAGAATATCCCGAATCTGCACGGCTAGTATTAAATAATGCGTAGGTTGTTCTTTTCAGGGGCACTGCACCTCACGCCCCGTTCCGCCCGGGTATAATCAACCCAAGCGCGGAACGCACATTTTATTTAATTCATTTTTCAACCATGCACTATATTGCATCTACTAATCACAAAAGCTCTAGCCAAACAGCTACGAGTAAACACTACGACCTATAAGCCGCTCATCCAGCGGCCTCTTGTTCCCGCATTCACGTATAGAAGAAACTCCGTTCAAAGAACCCCGATTCATGTCCCACGTAGCTCCCACAAAAACCAGCATCTTCATTAAAACAATAAGTGGAAGCATACATGTGACACTAATTGACATGCCCGGAGGCACGCCGTTCAAGGCCCTTCATGAAGTACGTTGCCCAATCACCCCCGCCCTGGCTTTCCCTTGAAGCCGCACTCCACCTTGCTCGTTGTCACAAGTGACCGCCCTGCCGCAAAACGGGAGCCCCCCCACATCGGGAGGCGTGTGCCCGGCGGCTGTGGATGCATGGCCAGGCCCAAAAAGGCCCAGCGCATTTGCACTGCGATTGCGCACGGCCAGCCTATCATGACCCCTCTCGGGGCCCCGAGTCGGTACCGCTATGGCCGTCTCCCCATAGACCCGGGGTGCTTCGAGAAAAAACGTGGACCTAGCCCAGGCCCCGCCAGCCCGGATGCCCGAGGCCACAGCCCCAGGCACCTGGCTGAACGAGAGTCCGTTCAGCCAAGACCGCATTCCCCCCCGAGGTTTCTATGCGTGGGGAAAAAATTTCTAGCTTAGGCGCTTTTCCCATCGCCGTCCCCAGCCCCAACCACCCCCCCCTCGGCGGAAGGCAATTGCAAAGTTTGCTGGCCAGCAGCAATTTCCGAAGAAAAAGCCGCAGGCCGCGGACCGAGACACGGGTCGCCAGTGCCAGCCATCCGGCTCCAACCCGGGGTGCAAGCATCCCCAGGTACGGAGCACCAGCTCGCGCACTGGGCCGACCAAGCGACAGTTGAGCACCTGTCACGGCATCCGGCCCACCAAAGACCCCAAGCTGGGGAAAAGGTGCGGACCGGAGGTAATCATTTTCTTTTCTTTTAGTTAACCGGGCGAGGAACTACGCCTGGCCGGTTAACAACTGGAAGTCTCACCACTGGCCAAGTGGCCAGTGCAACCAGTGCTTTTGGGATTTTGCTCCGCAGCACCCATAGCTGCGGCTGCCGCCGCAACGACAACGAGCAAAGAAAGAGGCAGACAAAACCAGCCAGAGCGGCTTTTAGTCGCAAAACCTCCCTTATCCCTAGCTAACTGACGTCATTAAACCCTTATGTTTAGTGGATGCTAGTAAGACGCTAACCGTACAGACCGGGGGTAGAATATCCCGAATCTGCACGGCTAGTATTAAATAATGCGTAGGTTGTTCTTTTCAGGGGCACTGCACCTCACGCCCCGTTCCGCCCGGGTACAATCAACCCAAGCGCGGAACGCACATTTTATTTAATTCATTTTTCAACCATGCACTATATTGCATCTACTAATCACAAAAGCTCTAGCCAAACAGCTACGAGTAAACACTACGACCTATAAGCCGCTCATCCAGCGGCCTCTTGTTCCCGCATTCACGTATAGAAGAAACTCCGTTCAAAGAACCCCGATTCCTCAGTGCAGGCTGAACCACAGTTCAGCCACAGTTTCTTTAACTGCTGTTGCTGTTGCTGTTGCTGTTGCTGTTGCTGTTGCTGTTGCTGTTGCTGTTGCTGTTGCTGTTGCTGCAGTGCTGTTGCTGTTGCTGTTGCTGTTGCTGTTGCTGTTGCTGTTGCTGTTGCTGTTGCTGTTGCTGTTGCTGTTGCTGTTGCTGTTGCTGTTGCTGTTGCTGTTGCTGTTGCTGTTGCTGTTGCTATTGCTGTTGCTGTTGCTGTTGCTGTTGCTGTTGCTGTTGCTGTTGTTGCTGTTGCTGTTGCTGTTGCTGTTGCTGTTGCTGTTGCTGTTGCTGTTGTTGTTGCTGTTGCTGTTGCTATTGCTGTTGCTGTTGCTGTTGCTGTTGTTGTTGTTGTTGTTGTTGTTGTTGTTGTTGTTGTTGTTGTTGTTGTTGTTGTTGTTGTTGTTGTTGTTGTTGTTGTTGTTGTTGTTGTTGTTGTTGTTGTTGTTGTTGTTGTTGTTGTTGTTGTTGTTGTTGTTGTTGTTGTTGTTGTTGTTGTTGTTGTTGTTGTTGTTGTTGTTGTTGTTGTTGTTGTTGTTGTTGTTGTTGTTGTTGTTGTTGTTGTTGTTGTTGTTGTTGTTGTTGTTGTTGTTGTTGTTGTTGTTGTTGTTGTTGTTGTTGTTGTTGTTGTTGTTGTTGTTGTTGTTGTTGTTGTTGTTGTTGTTGTTGTTGTTGTTGTTGTTGTTGTTGTTGTTGTTGTTGTTGTTGTTGTTGTTGTTGTTGTTGTTGTTGTTGTTGTTGTTGTTGTTGTTGTTGTTGTTGTTGTTGTTGTTGTTGTTGTTGTTGTTGTTGTTGTTGTTGTTGTTGTTGTTGTTGTTGTTGTTGTTGTTGTTGTTGTTGTTGTTGTTGTTGTTGTTGTTGTTGTTGTTGTTGTTGTTGTTGTTGTTGTTGTTGTTGTTGTTGTTGTTGTTGTTGTTGTTGTTGTTGTTGTTGTTGTTGTTGTTGTTGTTGTTGTTGTTGTTGTTGTTGTTGTTGTTGTTGTTGTTGTTGTTGTTGTTGTTGTTGTTGTTGTTGTTGTTGTTGTTGTTGTTGTTGTTGTTGTTGTTGTTGTTGTTGTTGTTGTTGTTGTTGTTGTTGTTGTTGTTGTTGTTGTTGTTGTTGTTGTTGTTGTTGTTGTTGTTGTTGTTGTTGTTGTTGTTGTTGTTGTTGTTGTTGTTGTTGTTGTTGTTGTTGTTGTTGTTGTTGTTGTTGTTGTTGTTGTTGTTGTTGTTGTTGTTGTTGTTGTTGTTGTTGTTGTTGTTGTTGTTGTTGTTGTTGTTGTTGTTGTTGTTGTTGTTGTTGTTGTTGTTGTTGTTGTTGTTGTTGTTGTTGTTGTTGTTGTTGTTGTTGTTGTTGTTGTTGTTGTTAGTAGTAGTAGTAGTAGTAGTAGTAGTAGTAGTAGTAGTAGTAGTAGTAGTAGTAGTAGTAGTAGTAGTAGTAGTAGTAGTAGTAGTAGTAGTAGTAGTAGTAGTAGTGTTTAGTAGTAGTAGTAGTACACCCTCCGCATTGGTAGTTTTAATTCGGTTCAGCCGAAAGGCCCTTCGGAATTAGACAATAGCGTTTTATTGGTTGAAAGTGCTACTGTGCCCGCCCAATTAATTAATTATTAGTTTGTTTGTTTGGTTACCGAACAACCGTTGAACTGGCTGCGAAATTTAATAATTCTTTGTTTGTTGACTTTGTTCTGTATAACCCAGCCGGATGCACTGCTCTTACGGCTAGGAAAAGCACATTTTTCAGCCAGAGATTTAATATTTCTTTGTTTGTTAGCGAGAAAGCTGCACACGTGACAGGAAGATAATATTTATTTACACTTTCTTTGTTTGTTTGGTAGCTTCAAAAACTACAGTTCACTTGGGAATTAGTTAATTAAAATTCTTTTGTTTTATTTATCGTTTGCAGCTGGCCGGCGCCTAGCCTCATAATTATTTAGTATACCTACCAATGCGGAGGGTGTAGTAGTAGTAGTAGTAGTTGGTAGTGTATACGCCAGTCTACGTAACTAGCTAATTATACTGCAGGCAAGCTCGTGATAACTTCACGTGCAAAGCCCCTGGCCAAAGAGGCTTAAGCCCCTGCATTGTGGGTAGTTGCGTACAGAGTATCAACCCGGCATGCGACCTGTGACATCGCTTCAAACAACAACAAAAAACAAGGGTTGCATCAATCTATGGAACTGGGTGGCAGAAATTTGCTCCACGGTTGAATAGTACAGTGGCTTAGTAACAACAAACATCAAACAAGGTTTAAAAAGTGCGCGTGCAGAGACTGGCTATATATTGGTCAACAATATTGTTACGGCCCTAACCCATGTTTGGGCGTAACAATTCCTAAAATAAATTAGTTTGGTCAGTCGAAAGTCATTTTGATATTGTTTGAGACTTTCGATAGTTATTATGTTAGATTCGGGGACTTGGCCGAGTTATTCCATCAGTCGGCCCAGGTACCCGTGGCTTTGCTTTCGGTTTGGTGTGTTACTGGTCTGTACCCCGGACTGCCAGGTACCGGGTGCATGCCAGACTGGCGGATACTATGTACATCTACTGCTGATATTAATTGCAGCGCTAGAGATTCGGCCCCCGGCCGACCCGCTGGCATGCACGCCGTCTTGGACAAATGTCGTAGGTGACAATGGCTTCCTATATTTGGTTTGGAATGAAGTCGACTTGAGTAAAACTCGTCTGCCGAACCAGGGGTCAAATCTGGGCTGCACTTACGCCCTTCGTGCATTCCATGTACATGCATAATTAGCATAATTTATCTAGTTGTGCATTCAGGGCCTAGCTAGTAAGTCCGCGTACTAGCTAGAATTCAGGGCTACATTCACGTAGTCCTGGCGGATAGCAGATATTCCGGGTCCATTCAGGCGTAGCCCACGCTAGACTAGGATCTTGATCGGAGTCGCTGGTGCGGCTCGTAACAAATATGATGAGTGGAATTCACAAATTTAGTATATGCCCAGGAACAAGCTAGGCAATGACCACAGGTCCACGGCGATTATGTCAAAGAGACAACCAGCGCAGGCCAGAAATCGGGAGAATCCGGACCATGGTAGCTCGAGCCTGCCGTTATCTTTTCCGCGTTTTCGAGTCGTTCAGGATGATGAAGATGAATGGTGATGAAAATGTGTATCCTTGTGCATTGAAATTATGGCTGGCTTACGTGTGGAGCGACTAGATGACCTAGACGGTGGGGCCGGAAACAGCATGCTTGATCAGGGCGTGTGTTTCGAGCCTAACTGGCCGGGAGTGTCTAGTGGTGAGCACCATTGCTGCGATCGCTCTCCCACCATTTACGAGGAAATACCCGCAAATGGAAAACCACTGAAAAGGTCTAGCTAGTCAGTCATCACGTTAGCCATGCCATGATTCCAAACGTCCAAGAAACTGCACACGGTGCAAAGGCAAAAAGCCGGAGGACAGCACTTTCAAATGTGCGGCGGGAACCAAAAGCCCGCGGATGCCAGAAAACATCGTGTTGCGGCAGCGACGCGACGATGTGGACAACGAATCCAGTGCCAAGCTCGGAACGGCCGCAAAGGAGATCTGGCATCACAGGGTTCAGATGTGCGGAGATACTATGCGATCCAGCCGGTCCACGACCTGTTTGTAGAGCTTGTGCCAAGGGGCAGCACCGAACAGATGTGGGTGACGTTGCAAAAAACATCGGACTTGACGGAGCATAATGGCTCGGTCATAGTCCTTGACCAATAAACGCTGCAAGAGTTCAACAAGAGTCGTGATTATGTATTAAAACCAGCATGCCGGGGGACGCACGTAGACGCTGTCTACGTGTTAATTAATTAATTAATGCCTTAATTAATTAATTAATTAATGCCTGTGGATGAAGCATCCAGTGACTGGGATTTTCACTGCCATGGCAGGGACTCGCAGAGGAGCGGCCTATGGCGCTTGGTACATGGCAAGCTAGGCCCCACGCAAATAACTTGATGCCTGCGCCACACTTTACAAACTTAAACAATCATAAACCGTCAGCAATCCTTTCTTGCCTTGACAGCATGCTGCATGCAGTTGCATGAACACATTTTGTACGAAACTGCAGCGCAAACTGCAACATCATGGTGGGCACTCGCCTCACCTCTGCTGGACTGTTGGCTACAAAGCTACGAGCCTACGACAGACATGGCACATGCCAGCAGGCAGAGTGAGCTAGGTGCTGATGTCAGCTGCCCGGTGACACGGCCGTATGCCATGTGCGCGGCCCACAAGGCAATCTGAGGGACATTTGTTATTGTCGACATGCGTATATTTACATATGATGATCAGGGCTTGACCCCACGCTCGCCACTGGGGACAATGGGTGTGGTTGGCTGCACCACCATGCAATGGCTCACGCCTCCTCTATTGCCAGGCGGATATCCTCGACCAGGTCGTCTGCGTTCTCGATTCCGATTGACAAGCGGATGGTCGATGCGCTGATGCCGATGCGCTGCCGCACGTCCACAGGGATGCCCGAGTGAGTGGTGCTCGCGGGGTGGCTCGCCAGTGACTCGGTGCCGCCCAGGCTGACCGCCAGCTTGAACAGCACAACCGCGTTCAGGAAACGAAATGCGGCATCCTGGCCACCTTTTATGTCAAACGAGAAAGTTGACCCCGCGCCCTGGCACTGGTTACGGAAGGTCTTCCCCGCAGGGCTCTCAGGGTCCAGGTACGGCAGCCAGTAGAGCTTGTCCACCTTTGGATGATCGCGCAAGAAGGCCGCCACGGCCTCCGCGTTGCGCCAGGCCTTCTCCATGCGCAGCGACAGGGTCTCCAGGGACCGCCCGATCATCCAGCTCGAGTGGGGGTCCAGCTGCGTGCCGATCGCGCCACGCAGTAGTCGGATCGGCGTGATGATCGCCTTGGTTCCCATGACGGCGCCGGCGACCAGGTCAGAGTGGCCGCCCACGTACTTTGTGAGCGAGTAGAGAGAGATGTCCGCTCCCAGCGCGAGCGGCTGCTGGAAGATGGGACCCAGGAGTGTGTTGTCGCAGGCAACGTGGGGGCGGGATCCCTGCTGCTGCGCAATCTCGTCCGCCACGCGCGCCATGAGCGCGATGTCCACCAGGCTGTTTGTCGGGTTCGCGGGCGTTTCGACCAGGATCAACGCCACGCGGCCCAGCGTCGCCGCCTGGCGCGCGGCCTCGCGAACCTTGGTCTCGTCGGTGCCGTCGCTGAAGCCGACGGCATGGATAGTCAAATTGCGGAAGAATTTGCTTAGCAGGGTCTCGGTGCCGCCATAGAGCGGCTGTGAATGCAGGATCACCTCGCCGGGGCGCACGTAGGCGAGCAGGGCTGTCGAGATAGCGGACATTCCCGAGGAGAAGAGGGCGCAGTTTTCGGCACCCTCATAAACGGCCAACCTGTCCTCGACAATTTCGCTATTGGGATGGTTGAAGCGGGAGTAGACCAATCCGCCGCTTTTCCCTTCGGGCGGCTCACGCCGTCCTTGAACGTAGTCGAAAAAGTCGCGGCCTTCGTCCGCGCTGTTGAAAACGAAAGTCGAGGTCAAAAACACGGGTGGTTTCACGGCGCCTTCGGAAAGGCGCGGATCGTAGCCATAATTGAGCATCTGTGTTTCCGGGTGCAGCTTCCGCTTGCCGACATGGGTTTTCTTGCTAGCTAAGAACGACATTGCGTCTTCTGTCGATGGCGTGAGCCGAGCGAGGCTGTACTACGTCCTTGAGCCGACCACAAATTGCTGGCTTCGATCGCCTTTTATTATCGCGAAACCCCGCGTGGTCAACCAATATAGGCGAATAACAGCAGCTGGACTTATTACGCGTGTCCCCCCCTATGGGTAAGCAGCGTTTGGTGGTGCGCATTGATTCGGTGGGCCACGTTCAGTGTTGCTTGCCATATCGGGACTCCCGCGAAAAACCCTTTGGCGCCTGCGCGCTCCCGCCAATCTTGTCATGCGACTCATGGGCGACTCAGTCATGGCATGGGCCCGGTTACGAACGTCCGAACCGTGCCAGTGGCATCATGGCGTCGATCGAGTAGTCGCCAGATTAGATTCCTACATTCCGAAATGTAAACTACTAACGTTGGCGGCGATGGGAACTTGGCCACCGCGTAGCACTTTCTTGGTCGCGAGATGGACCATTGAAGGCGGCAAACCCCGGCGAATGGCCGGGTATAGTTCCGGTCCGATCCGGTTCACCGACTCAGTGTACTGATGGCACGAGCTGCACAGGAAACAGTGGGAATACCGCGGGCCGGGGGTCGGTTTGAACTGCAGTATGCTAGATAAGCACAACTATGCTTGATGCCTTAGGAGCGTTTCCCAAAGGCGTCGTGCCCCCTGCCCAGATCACGGTCAGCATGACCTGCTTGCTTGCGTTTACCACTGGCAATTGGCATGCATGATGCGCAAGTTTTCAAGATTTTCATGCGCAATAGTACTTTATAAGTGTACCAAGGTAAACATCAACAACGTCATTAGGCCGACATTGCAAGGTTTCTTTGGAATTTCCGGGCAGCATCACTACGGTGTGCACGTCGATCGCCCGGCCCTCTCCTAGCTCCCCCGATGGTAACCCAATGAACGGAAGAGCTGCGGACTTCGACTTTGGAAAATGCAAGGGCATGTCTAGTTCAGCTGTAGTGGTGGGATCACCTACACGGTGCAGTGGCATTGGCGGGTAGGTAAACATGTGCCTAGCAAAATAGATTGACTAGATTTCAGTTGACATAGTTGAAAATATTACTAGTGCATGTGGTACCTGCTGGCGCAGCGTGCAATCTTGTCGGCACAACACGTCGGTCACCACACAGGCCTGGCGTATTTCTACGTTGGAGAGGGTCGCCAGCCTGCCTTGCTGGCCGCAGGAGCGAGCTGAGCAGCTGAGCGTTGCGTGAGGCCTGGCAAAGAACCAGTGTGGTATTGAACAGGGAAGGAAGGGCATGGCTGAGTTTGTGGACGTCGTCAAGGACTCTTGGAGAAGGAGGCAGCAGCTACCGGCAAGACGGTGAAGGCCATGCACGTGAGATTATCAATCCAGGCGCCATCCGCAGACCACCCTGCCAACCCAGGCAAGCGGCGCCACAGGGGCGGCAAGAGATGGCATGGTAAGCGCAAGTGGCAGCCTGGCAGGAGGGGCAGGGCCAGGGTAGGCAGCCAGTCCAGCAGGGCAACAGCCATCCCAAGAAGCGTGCCAACACAGATGGGTTGAGCCCGCCTCGAGGGAAGATGACGGTGGCCGTTATGGGGGCAACGATGGACGCCATCATAGGCCTTGAAGCGTGTCCAGTGCTTCGCCTGTCAGGGATTCAGGCACTTGAAGAAGGACTGCGCCAATACGAGGGCATGGAAGCCCTAAGATGGGCTTTGTGCACCAGCTGAGCACCCCAGCCAGAGGAATCAGGATCCACCCAGCGACTCAGAGTAACTCCGTGTACACGAGTCACTACGCACGTGACTGCGTCACATGGGTACCAATGAAGGAGCCTTCAACGGTCGACCCCTATACACGCAATGAGGAGGCCAGGAGGGAGGGCGCCCTAACTTCTTTCGCATTGCCTCAAGTGGGCAGGCCACAGTCACGACTCTTTCTGCATGATGGTATGGTGTGCAGTCGTAGAGGTCCCATCTCAGTTGGTGCAATATGACAACTGAAGAAGTACTTAGCAAAAGCATAGCGGATTCCGTTGTCCAGAGGTAACATGCAGATAGGCTTGGAGCTCCTTGAGAGGTGCCAGTGTGGGAAGATATGAAGGCCTCTCGACCCGGAGCCTCAGACGGTTTTTACAGGCACACCTGCATGGGTTTACCCACAACCCCCTAGCTGGCTGCTCATGGTAAATAAGAGTATGGATTGTTGACACCCAACCAGGGGCATAGGCGCACAGCGTTATAGTACAGGTCTTCAATCAGCTCTGGCAGGCCTTGTGGCCATCAGCTTGCGCCTTAGCCGACGTCTTGAGCCCACCTCACCTTTGTGGCATAAGCTATGCGTCAGCCTACCTATGGTATTGCACTGGTTGTACTCCGTGACTCCCCAACGGGAGCACGAGTCTAATTTTTTAATTAAGTAATTGGTTGTATTGCACCCACAGTGTTGCGCCCCGGCACCATGAGCACTGTGGAGAGAGCACTCTGGGGCCTGCCCACTTGCGGCAGTGAGAGAAGCTAGGGCGCCGTCCCTCCTCCTCGTTGTGTATAAACTGCATAAGTACTACTATAGGGTTGAAGGTCCCTTTACTCTGTATTGGCACCCACGTGACGCAGTCACGTGCTTATTAATTAATTAATTAACCAGGGGCATATGCGCCGTGTACATGCAGTGTGCAGCGGGCTGCCTATGAGCCGAGCATGTGCATGCAGGGGTGCCCATCTGTTTGCAGCAATGGAGTTATAGCTTTGGAGAGGATATATATGAAGGTCTTCCGGCCAAAGGCAAAGGGGGTTGTGGGTGAATATCCCTGGCTGGTCATGCCCCTACAAACCCTCAGGCTCCGGGCGGGAGAGCCGGCCTTTATATGATTCTCCCAAACCGGCAGCTCTCAATTAGTACGTTCCAATTAATTAATTAATCAATTAATTAATTAAACACGTGCAGCCCATTGGGAAGTCACGGAGCACCAGAGTGCGCACAACGGGCAGGGGCCAGGGGGGAAGAGACCCCCCCCTTCCCTCATGCCACAGGCATGCCACAGCTAGGGTGCACAATCGGACCCGTCGGAACGATGCGGCATCGATCCCCTGTGGGCATGCATTATGACCCGTGTGAGCATTACATTGCTATGGAGACGTGATTAAACAAGCAGTGCTATGCGAGACGCATAGCTAGCTAGGTTGGGGGGTCGATGTCTGTTGGCTACTGCTTAGCTGGCTAGAGGCATGCATGGTTACGTTCTACCCTGCATTGGCGTTGCACATGGTATGGCTGGCCACATACGCACGGTGAGCACCGCATCCACTCTCTCTCCCGTCTTTGGACTGTCATGCAGGACAAGACGCGGTGGAAGAAGATTGTCAAGGCGCACACGCCCGACCCTGTGGGCAAGCCACCTCCCCCCAAGCGGAGGCGGCGTTTTGATGAGTAGTGTAGTTAGGATTTTCTAGATAGCTTAGAGTTAGGATAGTTCGATCACGCGGCTTCCTCCACCCCATCCATCATGGAATATGTGCTACATGACCTCCCCACGGAGGCATGTTATAATTTAATTTAATTTTTTTAATATGCACGGTCCGAACCCTATAATGTTTTTACCATGTTTCGTCACATGCACGTACGCCTTCCCCACACACTGTTTTAATATGTGGCTAACGTTAGGTTTTGGGGGCTTCTGCCATCGGCTATCATCGGTCTGTGAGAATCATCTTCCTCCATCTGGACATCAAGTGATAAAACTGATGATTCCATGTCCCCGTACGTACGTGGGCACTGAAATGCCCATTTTCCCGGGGGCGAAACCCCCCTTTTGCATTAGTAGCATTTTCCAAAAAGTCCAATTTTGGGGGCATGCACCTCAGTTGCCACGCAGAGCCAGCGCCAAGCCTTCCAAGTTCCTGGTAATGGTACAAAGCGCCCTGCTTGAGCGGGCTTAGTGCCAGCGCTATAATCTATCTAATGTGTCTACCTGATCTGTGCGCACACCTACTAGGTGTCCAGCTATCTTTAGATTACCTTGAATGCCTTTGGAATAAAATTAAATTAAAAGCACGTAGACTGCTTCACGTGGGTACCAATAAAGGCACCTTCAAACCCCTTTACACAACGAGGAGGGAGGGTGCCCTAGCTTCTCTTACTGCCTCAAGTGGGCAGGCCACAGATGGACCTAGCTCTCGGCATCATGGTGCAGGCCCAACTGTGGATGCGATACTTTTTTGCTTGGACCTAAGTACTTGGGGCAACTTTTATGGAAATCTCCTGGCAATGTGGAGACACCCTAGCTGGGATTTAGTCCATGCATCAATGCTTGATAACAACGCCGCACACAGAACGTGTGGTTACTATGGTAAGTTCTATGTGAACTTCCTTTGAGGGAGCCTGGGGTCTGGAAAATGAGACCCCCCCCCCCAATATCCCCGCAGCAATAGATAAATTTCCTTCCTGTGCTGCACCAGATACAGATGCAGACAAGCATGCTTCCACACATGCAACAGCGATCCCATGCATCCATACACCCCTGTCATCATGCAACACAAAGCCTTACGAATTTCCTGCCCATCGGCGTGTATAACAAAGCCACTGTAACAAGTTTTGTACTTGTAGCGACTGCAATTGGTTCGTCAGCAGTCCCCATGCTTGATCATGAAACGGGATGGACCACATGCTCGTTCTTAGCAGCCCATCCGCTGGCCGTGACAGTCGACCGCCGCGGAGGCATGCCTTTAGAGCCATGAATGTTGCCACCCTCTTGAGAGGCATGAGAAACTTCGTTTCGTCTCACCACCCTCCTCGGCTCCCTGCGTTGTTGGGGTCCACCGCGAGCCGCTTGAACCAGTCCCTGAGGACCGCCTGCCAGGGACCGTGATACAAGGCAGGCAGCACAATCATGATATCGCTTGTAACGAGTCACTGCGTGGGTTGACAAGGTGCAAGGTAGGACGATAGTGCCAAGCTCTCATCCTTCAAGTTAGCTTTCCCCCTCTCCCCCTCCTCAGCATATGCCATGCAGGGAGAAGCAACACCACGCTGCTTTCCAGGCCTTCCCGCCATCCCACTCCTAGCATACGGTGCAGAAAGGCAATAACAAAGAACCCTGGGTGGTACCTCCCACCCCGTTCCCCCTTCCCCCCACACACCTTACATAGCCCTTTTGGCACCTACCGTGCTGTTCGGGTTCTTCTGCAGCGCGGCGTCGATCTGGTCGGCCGTCACCAGCAGCTCCACGGGGCAGAACTCGCGCTGGCTGACGTCACCGCGCCGGGACCCCGCAGCACTCGCATGTGCCAGCAGGCCCTTTGCCAGGAGCACATCAAACGCCTGCCAGAGTTGTGGTCACGCACCATACGTGGGTAAGGTGGGAGTCAAGGTCAGCGAAACAAAGCAGGTGAAGTGGGTTGACATGTTCACCAGGACTTACACTTAGCCTTGCTAGGCGCTAGCTACTTGCCAGCAATTAAGCAAGCGCATGGGCGAGAGACAGCAAGTAGGAGCATCGTCGGTGGTTCCCACTACAAGCATGTTAGTAGTATCAATGATAACAATCCTTCGCACTCGCATGCAAATCTTACGCGGCCACCAAGGGATCCATACCTCTGTGTGCAAATGGTGAGATCCATTGCATATCAAGGAGACAACCACTCCATATATGATCCATTGCATATCAAGGAGACAACCATTCCATATATGATCCATTGCATATGCTCGATGGGCAATCCACTACTTGAAAGGGGTGTGGCGATACTTGATGTGCAATCGACTACTTGAAAGGGGTGTGGCGGGTGGAAAATTGGGTCAGGGCCCCACTCACCCGCAGGCAGATGGCCCGAGGGAACGTGACGTTGGAGTTGTTGCGGCACCACAGCTCGTATTCTGTTGCAGCCCATCAGCACGAGAAGCATGCATGTGCGCGTGGAAATTGCATTTGGACAACCGATGGTGACGTTTGAGCATGGTACATAATAACCTCATACTTCTTATACTTGCATCGGTCAAATCCGGATGCAAGAAAGTCGAAAGAGAGCGTGGGGGGAGCACGCTAGTGGCATCATATGCTTCATGATTAGTGAGATATGCAACACATGCGACACACGCTTTACGGACACTGGAACTGTACGCTTTACGAATAGTGGAAACAAGGACAGGAGACACCAGCAGACGGGAGGTGACTCCACAGCACAAGTGGGTGACAAGTGCTAGGCATGTGCCGGCACACCATAGATAGATAGTAGTAGATAAGACTACAGACAGATAGGGGACGGCGAGCGCTAGACATAGATAGCCCGTGCGGGGGAGGGCTGGTTATGCGATCTGACGAACAAACGGGTGAAACAACCTGACACCACATGGCAGCGCAAGCGTAGCATGGAGCAGGCTTACATGAAACGGCACATCCACAGGGTCCATCCGGTCACCCACAACATCAGCAAGCACCGCACGCACGCATAGCTCAGGCCTGCACTCAGAAGTATATCCCCACAACTGATCCGGTGAACCACAACGTAAAAACGTGGAGCACCGCACGCACCGTCATGTGCCATCGCAAAGGTGATGCAGGTCTTGCCCTTGTCGGCGACGCGCTTGACGGCGACCAGGAGGAAGAGCTCGGGAAGAGAGAGCTCTGCTGGCACACGCGCCCGACACATATGCCCACCCGCCGACCCACAAGCCCGAACATGCAGCCAAGGCACGGGCAGCAACAAAAACCGTGAGCCCACACCCACCAACGCGAACAAACACAAGCACACGCACCCAATGCACGCAAACGAGCGTATGAGGGCAGTGCAGGCAGGCTGCGACAAGTCATCGTGCACCCACAGGCCTCCAAGTCAGCGCTCACAGGGCATACCACGACGACCAGTGCAGGCCGTGGCATATCAGAACGAGCACCAGGCGGTGACAAGGCAAGGCAAGCGTCCGCAGGGCTGTGGCATGCACATGAGGCCTTGCACATGGGCCCACATGTAAAACAAACGCTGTCACATGTAAAACAGTGTTTTTTGTGTTCAAGTGCAAGTCCACGTGCACACACAGACACACCCCCACCCGATGCCACGAGCCGGCGCTCCCCCCCCACCTGATGCCATCCCCCGGTGCAAACCCCCCACCTGATGACATCACCAGGTGCAAACCCCCCACCTGATTCCATTACCAGGTGCAAACCCCCCACCTGATTCCATTACCAGGTGCAAACCCCCCACCTGATGCCATCACCAGGTCTTCTGCCATCGTCGGTTCGACCGCGCAGGTCTCTCCCAGCGCCGCCACAACGGCGTCCGCGTCCCACGTGGCCTTGCTGTCATCCGTGTGGTTGAGAATGGACCGCCTGCGCGTGACAGGTGGCAGGGGGATAGCAGGCGCCGGGGTCCCTTCAGTTACTTGCTTGCAGGTGATGGATTACTTGCAGGTTACTTGCTTGCAGGTGATGGATTACTTGCAGGTTACTTGCTTGCAGGTGATGGATTACTTGCAGGTTACTTGCTTGCAGGTGATGGAGACCGCTTCAGATTACACGTGCTCCTCAGACTACCTGTGCATTACTTAGACGACTCATGCGAGATCATCGAGAGTTCGGAATTTTCAGGGTACTCAGGCAACTAGCATCATCTGCATGATTTTCTGGGTTCAGTCAGACAATGGCACTGTCCAGGTGATGTGATGCATTTTATTTGCAACATGCCGCACGCTGGTATCCAGAACCCGCGTTGCGATGGTGCAAAGTCACCACCTTCTTGACAAGGCATAACCATGCACAGAGGGGCGCTGCGCGGTGGTATCGATCGCCGTGGGATAGATAGGGGGATACAGAGGGGCGCTGCGCGGCGAGAGGCAGCAGTAAACTTCGGCATGCCTCGTGCGACTACGACATTAACTAGCGCGGGCTAGTTCCACAGCCACTCACGCCAGGTTGTAGATGGCCCGTGTGTCGTTCTCCAGCATCAGGAACTGCTCCAGCCGTGTCTTCACGTCCGGCCGGTTCAGGATGTTCTGTGTCAGTAATGCCAGTTGGGGGACGAAAGGAGTTGAAACAGGCTCCTTAGTAGCTCAGGTGGGTTCAGGTTTTGTGTGGAGGGGAAAGGGGGGAAGGATACCGTGGGATCAATGAGGCAAGGATATATCCATGAAATGGAGTCTTCTGTGCCCTTGACGAAAGGAACAAGGACACGACGATGCGAGGGAAACGAGACGCGGCATAAGTTAGGCAGCTCCGCGTCTACTTGGTTATAGCTTGAAAGGCCAGCAAGCAAAGCATGTCATCAGACAAGGCCAGCAAGCACAGCAGGTCATCAGACAAGGCCAGCAAGCACAGCAGGTCATCAGACAAGGCCAGCAAGCACAGCAGGTCATCAGACAAGGCCAGCAAGCACAGCAGGTCATCAGACAAGGCCAGCAAGCACAGCAGGTCATCAGACAAGGCCAGCAAGCACAGCAGGTCATCAGACAAGGCCAGCAAGCACAGCAGGTCATCAGACAAGGCCAGCAAGCACAGCAGGTCATCAGACAAGGCCAGCAAGCACAGCAGGTCATCAGACAAGGCCAGCAAGCACAGCAGGTCATCAGACAAGGCCAGCAAGCACAGCAGGTCATCAGACAAGGCCAGCAAGCACAGCAGGTCATCAGACAAGGCCAGCAAGCACAGCAGGTCATCAGACAAGGCCAGCAGGCAAAGCAGGTCATCAGACAAGGCCAGCAAGCACAGCAGGTCATCAGACAAGGCCAGCAAGCACAGCAGGTCATCAGACAAGGCCAGCAAGCAAAGCAGGTCATCAGACAAGGCCAGCAAGCACAGCAGGTCATCAGACAAGGCCAGCAAGCACAGCAGGTCATCAGACAAGGCCAGCAAGCACAGCAGGTCATCAGACAAGGCCAGCAAGCACAGCATGTCATCAGACAAGGCCAGCAAGCACAGCAGGTCATCAGACAAGGCCAGCAAGCACAGCAGGTCATCAGACAAGGCCAGCAAGCACAGCAGGTCATCAGACAAGGCCAGCAAGCACAGCAGGTCATCAGACAAGGCCAGCAAGCACAGCAGGTCATCAGACAAGGCCAGCAAGCACAGCAGGTCATCAGACAAGGCCAGCAAGCACAGCAGGTCATCAGTGGCTGGGGTGCTACTGATGCCCGCGCCGCAGGGCCTCCTATGCCCCACCTAGTCTATTCCAGATGCCACCGAAGGCTACCAAGTGCCACCAAATGCCACCAAACGAAGTATAGTAGTACACAATGAGTGCAGGCCACCAGGGACGGATGAACGGGGCAACAAGCCATGCCTTGATGCGTACCCCAATCGTATCATTGAAGCGGCGCCCAAAGATGTGGTCGGAGACCAGTGGAGGCGGAGGCAGTGATAGCGCCTCCTGCAGCAGGCTGGTCTCTCGGTGCGACGCATTATGGGGGGGTTGGCAATATGCGGGCAGAAGGAGCAAAGGGGGGACAAGGGGGAGAGAAACGGTTGAGGATGGGCCGTGCTGTGACAGGGGGCAGAAATAACTTGCCAAGCAGCCAGGGGAAGTAGCACACTAATCTGCGGTTCGGGCACTCCTCACGTGGTGCACGGAATCCCTTCTTCTGATTCTGCGTGTGCACTTCACCGGCAGTGGGTTACTACAGCGGGTTGTACACTTTGATCCCAACATGAGACCTCAGAAGAGAAGGCAACAGAATGCCTTAACCCCATCAACGCTCTGCCCCCCTCCCTCCCCCCTTTCCCTCCCCCTTTCCCTCCCCCTTTCCCTCCCCCTTTCCCTCCCCCTTTCCCTCCCCCTTTGCCTCCCCCTTTGCCTCCCCCTTTCCATTCCCCTTCCATTCCGCTTTTCCCCCCTTCCGCCTCATGTGCAGCTCCAGCCCCTGCCGTCCTCTCTCCTCAAGGAAGGGCCACCGGGGTGTGACCTGCCGCCCACGCAGCCCATCCACCGGCTGGAAGCGCAGTAACGCCCCACCGCCCACCGCCCACCGCCCACCGCCCACCGCCCACCGCCCACCGCCCACCGCCCACCGCCCACCGCCCACCGCCCACCGCCCACCGCCCACCGCCCACCGCCCACCGCCCACCGCCCACCGCCCACCGCCCACCGCCCACCGCCCACCGCCCACAGCGGAAAGCACACAGCCACCACACTAGAAATGTACAGGTGTCCCTGTTCTTCACCTGGCAGCTTCCTAACAGCGGGCAGCTTCTTTTTCACCTTCCCTTCTCCTGTCGTCTCTTCCTGCACTTTTGTATGTATCCTGCCTGCCGTACCCCCGCCCTTTCTCCCTGCCTCTTCTCCCTGCCGCTTCCCCATTCATGCCCGCCAACCCCGACCCCCCCTTCCTGGTCACTCCCTCGGCGTCATCAGCTCTCCATGATGTTAATGCCAACCCCGCGGCCTCGGTTCCCCGTAAAACAATTGCTCCCCTTCCCAGACACGCATCATATTCCAATTCTCTCACCCCTTTCCTGCACTCTCCGAGGTGCATCCGTTCCCCATCTCTCACCCCTTTGTGTGCCCTCCTTCCCTCCTTCCCATGAGATGAACCCCCCCACCACTCACCCCCGCCCCCACACACAGAGAGCAGGACCCTCTCCCCACTCACACTTTGCCCGGCAGCGGCGGCGGCGTGAACACAAGGCAGCGCGCAGAGAAGCGGGAACGCACGCGCTTCTCCATGGCCTCTGTCACGCCATCCTGGCGGCGGTGGTGGTGGTAGGTGGGGGTGGGTGGGTGGGTGGGTGGGGTGGAGGGTGGGTTAGGTTGGTTGGGGGGTACCATCATGGACATTCGATAGGAGGGTCCATGGGCTCCTTGACGCCATCCTAGTGGAGAGGGGAACACGGAGGCAAGGGGGCGGGGACAGGGAGGGGGACGGGGGGGGGAGGGAGGGGAAATTGGGGGGGGGGGGGGGGAGAGGACAAGAGGGCAGGAGGATGGGCCAACGAGGAGAAAAGATTATAACGATGTGATAATGATGTGATAGCGATGTGATAGCGATGTGGTAGCGATGTGACAGCGATGTGGTAGCGATGTGATAACGACGTGACAAGCGATGTGGTAGTGATGTGGTAGCGATGTGACAACGATGTGATAGCGATGTGACAGCGATGTGATAGCGATGTGAAAGCGATGTGAAAGCGATGTGATAACGATGTGATAGCGATGTGATAGCGATGTGATAACGATGTGATAGCGATGTGATAGCGATGTGACAGCGATGTGATAGCGATGTGATAGCGATGTGGTAGCGATGTGATAACGACGTGACAAGCGATGTGATAGCGATGTGGTAGCGATGTGATAACGATGTGATAACGATGTGATAACGATGTGATAACGATGTGATAACGATGTGATAGCGATGTGCCGGGCGCTAGAAATGGGATAAGACGATGCGGTAAAACTTGCAGGTTGGTAGGGATACTTGTCTAGCCATGAGGCAACACGAGGCGAGAGTGCTACCCTTCAGCAGCATGGGCCAAACTTGGTGGCTCGAATTCGTTCGCTACCGTGACCTTGGGCCGTAACCAAGTATTAACATTAATGCAGCCGCTGCTCATCGGTCCGGACACAACAAGGCATTCTTTAAAAACCCAACAGGAAGCATGCAGTCGAACACAACTAAAAACATAAACCACTTCAGTAGCACTAAACAGCTACAAGAGTGTACTGAGTACTCTGCGCTGCACCACGACTGCGGGCTGCACACGAGTCAGCGAGAAGCACGAACTCTCTACTGCTAGCGGCATCTATTCGGCGCAACCGTGGCCACGCGGGTGCCCACCACGTGCGTGCTACGTACGCACAGCGATCGATGTCACTACAAGCCAGTACTGCACACGTGCAGCGATGTCATCATCAGCAAGCACTGCACGCGCGCAGCGATGTCGTTATAAGCGAGTACTGCACGCGCACAGTGATGTCACAATAAGCAAGTACTGCACACGCGCAGCAATGTCACTATAAGCGAGTGCTGCACACGCTCTTGTACATAATGCGTCCCGCTCGCAGCCACGCGGAAACCCACCACGTGCGTGCTGACGCCCACCACGGCCGCGCGCACGTTCCTTGAGTGAAGCGCGTCCACCAGATTGTAGAGGAGGGGCTGGCGGGAATGCTGGCGACACCGCTCATGGCGCACGCGCACGCATATAGGCACAGAGAAACATGCCAAGTGATTGGGAGGGTCAGGGCAGGAGCTGACTGACGCAAGAAGGTACGAGGGTCGCAGCAAAAGAGGATGGCAAGGAGAGAGTTCTTGGGCAGAAAGGTCCCCCAGACAAAACCTTCCTTGAATGGGAAGAGAGGCCCCTTCGACATCGGCACTGCGACCCCCCACCCCGCCCCACACTGCCCCGCCCCGCCCTGCCCAGCCCAGCGCAGCGCAGGACGGCCACAGGGTCATATTTTTTCTTTAGAGATGACAGAGATGACAGAGATGACAGAGATGACACAGATGACACAGATGACACAGATGACACAGATGACAGAGATGACAGAGATGACAGAGATGACAGAGATCACAGAGATGACAGAATATCAATTGGCTTCAATCGATAGTACCTTAAAACTAGTACAATTTTAAGTCGTCACTACCTGCATGCCAGATGGTGCATGATCCAGGGAGAAAAGGAGCAGGGGATGGCCACTACCAACAAGCAGGAAGCGGTTGCCGTGTGCGCACGCCTTTCAGCCGGAAAGTGCTGGCATGCGATTCCCTTCTCGTGACAGGCACGCAAGTCCCCCTCCCTGCATGGCAGACGAATGAAAGGAACTGTGACCCACACACCGTCGCAAACTTCTCCAGGTCGTCCAGCACGAATATCGCGCACGCCTTGAGGTCCGACAGCTCCCTGCAAGGACGCCACACACAAACGATTGCACCCACCCACCCGCACGCGTGCACAGGGTCGACAATGACCGTACGGCGGTCAGCAACGAGCGCCGGTGTGCACTTGATACCGCCCAGCTTGCTTCACGCAAAGCACCCACCACGTCTTTCCGCAGACATGGTGGCCGCGACGCAGGGTCTTACCAGACCATGATGTTATCAGTTCGGGTATGGTGGTCTTAACCAGGGAGTTACCTTGGTTCCAAGCAGCAGGTGCCAGGTAATGGGGATGGGGATGGGGATGGGGATGGGGATGGGGATGGGGATGGGGATGGGGATGGGGATGGGGATGGGGATGGGGATGGGGATGGGGATGGGGATGGGGATGGGGATGGGGATGGGGATGGGGATGGGGATGGGGATGGGGATGGGGATGGGGATGGGGATGGGGATGGGGATGGGGATGGGGATGGGGATGGGGATGGGGATGGGGATGGGGATGGGGATGGGGATGGGGATGGGGATGGGGATGGGATGGGGATGGGATGGGGATGGGGATGGGGATGGGGATGGGGATGGGGATGGGGATGGGGATGGGGATGGGGATGGGGATGGGGATGGGGATGGGGATGGGGATGGGGATGGGGATGGGGATGGGGATGGGGATGGGGATGGGGATGGGGATGGGGATGGGGATGGGGATGGCAGGTGCCATGGCTCTAGCAGGTTCCAAACAGCAGCTACCGTGGCATTTAGTATAAATATTGGCCGGAATCCTTTTGCCGCTCGGCTCTAAGGACCCGCGCCACCATGTACCCAGCAACAAACACTCGCTATTTACCTAAGTTAATGCGCGCATAAACTATATTTATACTAACTATGGCTCTAGGAGGGCATGCATCAGGGTATTCACAGGGCATGCATCAGGGTAGGACAGACATCATGACAGCGGTATCTGGAGGTGAGAAGGATACCATATTTGGATATATATATAGTTGTATATATAGATGGAGCAGCATCCTCTACCGCACCTTGTAGCCACACCCAATAAGGTCCGCATCCCCACGCGAGCCACCAACCCCATGCCTCCCCCACCCCTTCCAAGTCGATTTTCAAGCCGGCATGGGTGGGCAGTGCGAGGGCTTTGACCCAGAGCCACGCTCCAGCCAGTCTCGATACCACGATGGATAAGCACATAAAAGGCTCCCGAACCGTTGGAAGACGCACCAGGCACCGGTGCCGCCATGCTTGTTCCCAGCAGGCACAATGTTCGGATTTAACGAACAGTTCTTTGGTTCCTTGCAAGTTGGAGAAAACTGGATGGAACCAAGGACAGTGCCGGCATATACTAGTGGTTTCAAAGATGGAGCACCTAGCAGAGCAGCCACCTCCCCTATCTGATGAGATATCTCCTCATTAAGTCATTCTGCCCCCCCCCCCCCTCCTTCCCCCCCCCCCTCACCCCTTCCCTGCCCTACTCACCGCAGCATGTCCTTGAGCAGCTCCAAGCTGTCGCAAAAGCTCCACTGGCCTCCGCAAGGGGGGCGGAGAGGGAGGAGGGTTGTCGACACGCACGCCAGTGACGGCCCCGGGTGGTCGTTGATGAGACAAGGATTAATAAGGGGCCGTGTGGGGTTTGATAAGAGGGCGCACAAGGTGCGGAGACAGCATGCAGCGCTTTGGTCAGTTGGCAGCCAATGACACGGCATCCCAAGTTCCATGTTTCATGTTCCCTGTTCCCTGTTACCTGTTACCTGTGCCGTTGGGTCCGCACAATCAGTGTTGAAGGTTGTAGCATACAGGTCGCAAAGGCGAGCCCTCTCCGGAGCATGCACGCACTTGATGGAGTGGTAAGCATACATGTGCGAGCAACTGTAGAAAAGACTTCGTAGCAAACAAGGGAGATCTCTAAGGTGATGACCCTGGGAGGGAATCCCATGGATACCAGCCATCACCGCAATGAATAGGGATAGTGCTATCGCCCAAATGAATAGGGATAGTGCTATCGCCCAAATGAATAGGGATAGTGCTATCGCCCAAATGACTAGGGATAGTGCTATCGCCCAAATGAATAGGGATAGTGCTATCGCCCAAATGAATAGGGATAGTGCTACTGCGCGCAGAAACACGGGCACCAGCCATCGCGCACAGGAATTACTAGGTATACCAGATATCGCCCAAACGAGCCTCCCACGTCCACCCACAGCAACCTGGCCCGCAAAGGCTTTATCCTCATCCACCACTTGGCCCACGAATCCGCGACGAGGACGGAACCATGTTGAAGTTTGGGCACCACTACCCGCGACAGCGTCATTTAGGGCTATCTAGCTAGCGTCCACTCAGTCCATCCTATGTATATGTCCATCCATTTCATGATACCGAACGAGACACATCCAGAACACAACTGCCGGCCTGTGCAGACGACTATGGCCTCCCCCGCACTCAAACACGCTGTCTCCATCCGCAGCACCCGCGACCCCCGTAATCAAAACAGGAACCCTGCCGCCAGCTTGTCCACCACACAATGCCGAGCACTAGTCTTCCCCCCCCCTTGTGCCCACCCCTTGTGGCCCCCCTCGTGCCCACCCCTTGTCTCCGACATTTGACCGCATGATGACCCCTTGGTTGCCCATTCTAAGGACGCCTGCGGTCCAGGAGCGGTCAGTGGCACCCCCCTAAATGCCAGCACTCCTCAGCAGCCATGGGTTCTTGCACGGAGCGCAAAAACCTGTCCCTTACAAAACCTGCCCCTGACAAAAACTTTCCCTGAGACCTTTCCCTGACAGGGCAAGCTGTCTCCCTCACTTGGCCCGGTGGGGTCAATAGGTCGGTGAGCTTGGAATGGAACGGGGCGATACATCCTCCATTTGATAAATCTGATCGAGGGCGGATCAAGAGTGCACCTATTCGCCCCCTAATGACAACCCACGCGTGTAGCCAGCACCTGCAACCCATGGACACGCTCAAGGTTGCAGTCATGACCTACAAAACACACAAGCACTACAGGTTGTTATGATGGAGCATGTACTACTGTAAGCTAATCAATGGTTCGTCATGATGCCGCTGACTATGCTGGCAACATAGCTTCCGCCCCGTTGGGCAGGAACACCTCACCTTGTTGGAAAAAGCGCCGCCGTTCTGCAGGCAGAGCTGCCGCGCAATCTCCTGCACGACCGCACGTGGCACAGACACGCACGGACAGATGCCACACAGACACGTGCGAAGTGAGACTGAGCGAACACACACACAAAGTGAGACCGAACGAAAATGTACAAACGGCAGCAAAGAAGTTTCAGGGTGTGCGACGCACAACGCATGACATGAGAGGGAGCTGCGCAGAGCATGACATGACAGGGTGGCGGGGGCAACTGCCTTGCCTGGTAGGCTTTGCTACGAATTGGATTGTGAAGGAGACATGGAGCGAGCAATCAAGCGACAAGGGGGCAGGCTAGCACTCAAGGATACGGGGAAGAGGGAGGGGGGCATGGCCCACCGGCGCATGCTACTGTCCACCGGCACACACTGGGTCAGGCAAACGGATGCCCCAGAGAGGACGAAGAAAAATAAGAGGCAAGCCTGACATGCGAATGCTGGAACTTGCAGCATAAAAAATGGGCACGCTAAAGGGGCATGGCCACATATCAGGATGCCCTAGGACGCGACACATCCTATAGCTGTAGATGTTGCTACCTAAGAAAGAATATTAAAAAAAAACGCAAACCGAAGCACGCTGTGATGGGACATACCTTGAAGGCGATCGCGTCATCCGCGTGGAGCAAGCCGTGGAGGCGTACCTATAAATAGCCAAGAGAGAAACACACCCCAGTGACCCACCAACCGCTCGTTTCAGTGTTTCCTTGGATGTTGAATTGAGCCTTCCCTACTAGTAGCTGATGTGTTAATTGAGAACGGTAAATCTACCAGCAACGACAGTTAATAGATGCAGCGGACCGCTATTCGCTGTTCACTATTCATTATTCATGATTCATGATTAGATGTTCGCTATGCGCTATTCACTGTTCACTATTCACTGTTCACTATTCACTGTTCACTATTCATTATTCATTATTCAATATTTGCTATTTGCTATTTGCTATTCACTGTTCACTATTCATGATTCATGATTCGCTATTCGCTATTCGCTATTCGCTATTCACTATGCACTATGCACTATGCACTATGCACTATGCACTATGCACTATGCACTATGCACTATGCACTATGCACTATGCACTATTCACTATTCTCTATTCACTATTCTCTATTCACTATTCACTATTCACCATTCACTATTGACTATTCACCATTCACTATTCACTATTCACTATTCACTATTCACTATTCACTATTCACTATTCACTAATCACTATTCACTATTCACTATTCACTATGCACTATTCACTATTCACTATTCACTATTCACTATTCACTATTCACTATTCACTATTCACTATTCACTATTCACTATTCACTATTCACTATTCACTATTCACTATTCACTATTCACTATTCACTATTCACTATTCACTATTCACTATTCACTATTCACTATTCACTATTCACTATTCACTATTCACTACTCACTACTCACTATTCACTATTCACTACTCACTACTCACTACTCACTACTTACTATTCACTACTCACTATTCACTATTCACGATACACTATTATCTATTCACTATTGACTATTCACTACTGACTATTCACCATTCACTATTCACTATTCACCATTCACTGTTCACTATTCACTATTCACTATTCACGATTCACGATTCACGATTCACTATTCACTATTCACTATTCACTATTCACTATTCACTATTCACTATTCACTATTCACTATTCACTATTCACTATTCACTATTCACTATTCACTATTCACTATGCACTATGCACTATTCGCTATTCGCTATTCACTATTCACTATTCACTATTCACTATTCGCTATTCACTATTCACTATTCACTATTCGCTATTCACTATTCGCTATTCGCTATTCACTATTCGCCATTCATCACTCACTATTCACTATTCCCTATTCCCTATTCCCTATTCCCTATTCCCTATTCCCTATTCCCTATTCCCTATTCCCTATTCCCTATTCCCTATTCCCTATTCCCTATTCCCTATTCCCTATTCCCTATTCCCTATTCCCTATTCCCTATTCCCTATTCCCTATTCCCTATTCCCTATTCCCTATTCCCCATTCCCTATTCCCTATTCCCTATTCCCTATTCACTATTCACTATTCACTAAGCCAGCTGGACCAGCAAGCCAACGATGTCAACCCTCTTAGAAACAGCACCCTTGGCTTCCCCCAACTTCGCAAAGCAGACTCTCCAGCCTCTTCCCTATTTCAGGACCTCAAGAAACTTGCATCCCCTCATCCTGAGTGGGCGGCAACACCGCAGGGTCCCTGGCCTCCCTTCCGCTTGTCCCCAGGGTGGCACATGCATCAATGGTTGCTGCTGCACCATCATACGCGCGATGGTCCTTCCACATCGCATACAAGCCATGGCATCCCATAATGCTGACCGCCAGATGCCTGGCCAGGTGCGTCATGGGCAAGGTGGAAGTGGGGGATGAATGCACCCCACCTCCCTGGCTCCAACGGGCCGAGTCCCAGCTCTCACGGGCGGTTCCATAGCCAGTACTGACCTTGATGGGAGAGGAAAATGTCCGGCATGCACTCGAGGAAGCAAGCATAGGAACCACACTTTTCTTCCCCTGAAGCGCCTTGGGCACACTCCCTCGAACACCTTTCCAGAAGGCAACAGAATCGTGAGGCTCGCACACCCTGAGATAGGCATGGGGCTTGCGGGGTGAGGGAGGGTGCAGGGGGTAGACGGGAGGGTGGGTGGCCTCGCCAGGGACAAAACTACTGCACAGGGAGACTTACCGCACAAATCCAACATCATCCTGGCCCCGTTTACTCCCGTTTCCAAGACCTCTCCCCCCCCCTCTCTCCCTTCCCGTCCCATGCGTGGCAGGGCCTACCTGGCCATCCTGCATCCTTGATGCAGTCTACGTGTAAATAAATCCTCGGATCATGTGCTGCATCCAGCTGGCAGCAAGGACTGCCTGCAATACTTGTGTCAACGCCACACGGGACACTGCCGCTTGTCACACGAACACGTTGATGCTACTGATAATCGTCACGCGTCTGCCACTCACCACCGATATGCGGCCGCCGTGGGTTGTCATCAGCTCCTCCAGCACGTCTTCCAGCAACTGTCGCCGTCGAGTGGGCCGGCAAAAAGGGGCCGGGAGAGGGACCAAACGAGGGGCCAAAGCGAACGGCCGGGCGAGGGGCCAGGTGCAAGGGGCCAGGCGGTGCGCGCAACAAAATAAAGTCAAGCAGCAAGAACTGTTAGCGCATGGAGGCATGTG